>JAQIUQ010001977.1:40000-85000 GCA_030378365.1 Hybognathus amarus | reverse complement strand
AGCTAGAGAAAAATACGAAATTTTTAAAATAATTTTCCAGGACAACAAGATTTTCCTTGTTGTTTTCCAGGACTGGAAAATTGGTCATCAATTTATCAGGTGTAATGTATGGTGAACTCCAAAACAAGGGAGAGGAGAATCCATTTGCAGTGAGTTTATTAACACAATAAACTTAACAGAACCAACACAGAAACCAGAAGACCAGGTTAAGAATTGAGCGCACCAAACAAACATCCAAGAGAAGACAAGACTCGCCAACGAACACAAGAAACACTGGTGCTGCGTCCAATTCGCATTCTATCCGTTCAAAATAGCATTCGAAAATAGAATTAGTACGTCCCAAATCGTAGTATGTTGATATGAGTGTTCCAAGAGACCCGGATGGTCTACTATATCCGGTCAGAATCCGAAGTGCAGATCGATGCACACTCTAACGGCTGATATTGCCCACAACCCATCACACGCTGGACGAGGATTCGGTTAGAACTACAAACACGAGTAAAAAGTTTTTAAAACTACAGACATGGAGGACTGCGTGAGTCCGGCGGTTGTGAAGAGATGTTTAGATAAAGGGGTTTGAGTGATTAATTATCAGTTTCTAACCTGACGAAAATGTTTTTATTCAATGTTGGCTACATTATTATATTGCAGAAGCATTTGTAAAAATACGTTAGACATTAACATTTAAATGCTTCATTATATTCAAATTCCAAACACATGAGGAGAGTCTTCGCATGAAAGACACAACTGGCCGGTGAATCGTGCTACAACATTTCTCTCTGAAAACGGTAAGAAATTAAATTAGATTGAAAACTGTGACGAGATGATTGACAAGGCAGTTTATAGTGACATGATGCACTTTTTCTTTACAAGAAGAGTACATACTTTTAGGGCATAGTATAAGTAGGCGAATTGAGACTGCAGGGTGGGTATAAATATTTGAGAGGCAATAGGCAAACTAGACATACCTGGGAATTAAATAAAAACTAGAAAAACTACAAAGGACTACAAAAAGGCACCAAGGACAGGAAACCGAAAACAAGCCAGGGAATACATTTTCAGGACTGTGGTGGAACCCTATCAACATGTAAATTCAAATAAATGTGCACGCAAAGAAGGTTCAGTTTACAGTTGTTTAGCTTTTTCAAATTTTCAATCTTCAAAATACTATAGTGTTATTTTTTTCTTGTATAATATGATATAATATAATAATATAATTTTCATTGTCAAGATTAAAAGCATGAAAGAGGCACTGCTCTTCTAAAGCATTGAAATGATCACATACACATACAGTCATTTTTTTTGTCACATACTGTACGAGTAGTTAAGAGCACATGTATCCCGTCATTGGACAAACTGCACCACCTACATCAGCACCACAGCTCCAACAAACCCAGTGCATATGCGCCAACAGCTGCACCACAGCTCCAACAAGACTCCACACCTGGTTCATATCCAGAGATGTTGAATTTTGTTCATTTCTTTTTTAATGAAACACCACTTGACTCTGGTAAGCTGGGAGACCTCACTGCTGTTAGCATGATTGTATGTGATTAGCTGTTCAGGCAGTCCCTTACAAAAGGCAGAATGTGCTCCTCTTAGCTTCAGAGAAAGAGATAGAAAGAGATGAAGAACATCTGGCAGAAGTACCTGGAGCATAATTAAATATTAAGTCTGGATCTTTGATTTATGCAGAGCCAGAAGCTCAGAGATTACCCTGTGCTCTCAATCTACAGCTTATCCAAATCCCAGCACTGGGGACTGCGAGATGGGCAACACAGAAGTTTGATATTCTAATCCTGTCTTAAAAAGAACAGACGTTCAGACTGAAGGACTTTGCAGAGAGGAACGTAATCACAGTTACAGCATAGGAGAAAATGGAGATCTACCTTGATCAAAGGAGGTAGAAAACCAAATGATCTGTCTAGTCTTGTCTAGAGTCACTGAGTGAAGTTGTAAACTCAACTTAGACAGGACCGATCATTTCTAAAATCTTATTATTATCTTATTACTAATTAGTAATTTTGCCTTACTTTTTCATATGATGTAGTGTTCAGTGATGACAAGCTATTTTAAAACTGTAGCTCTCCAAACTATAATCTACTTACAATTTAAAATACATTGAGCAACCCTTTTGAAAAACATGTACTGTACAAAATGTACAATGTACAAAAAAAATCTATTCCTAGAAGATAAGACGATTTTGACATATTCTTTTGCAGTGTTTATCAGGCACATAAATCAGGTTTTCCCAAACTGTAATTGTAAAAGATCTGCAAGGGGTTCATCATGAGTTGATGGAAAGCTAATAATTAAATAAATCCTATATTTTTTAAATACAATTAAACTACATTTTTCAATAAATAAGAGCAAGGATTCAGGCTCATTTAAATGAATAAGATAATTCCAGATAAAATGATTCAGTATTACAAATGAATCTGTGAATCGCTGCTTTGTAACAAACTGATTCATAAGAGAGCTTGATTTAGGCCCTGTTTATACGAGAACGCTCGCAGGTGAAAACGTAAAAATATTTTATCGGATGTGCCTTTCGTTTACACGCGACGGCGTTTCTGAGGCTAAAAAACGCAAAAAGTTAAACCACCTTCCAGAGTGAGAACGCTTCACCGTCGCGTTCCCGTGTAAAGGTTAAAAACGCAAAAGTCTGCTTGACAGTGAAGGTTGTACACAGGCGTGTGGACTTGGTGTTGCTGTAGTATGCAATCCTAGCCACCTGGAGTGCATACTACATTGAATTTTTCAGACATTTGAGTCACCATTTGCACGCAAATTTCCCACACAAAACGCTCGTCTAAACAGAGGAATTATGACGCAGCGCCACTTTTGCGTTTTCTTCAGAATCGTTTCCGTGTAAACATAGCCTGAGAAAGCCGAAGAGTTTATTGTTTACTAGTCACCAGATGTGTTCACATTCATCGCATTTCTGCTAATTTCGCAGTCAAAAATGGGTCATTTCAATTGGAATATGTGCAATCAGGAATTTTGGGTGAAAGATTTCCCTATGCAGATTCTGCACCAGGTTCAAGTTTGTCATACAACTTTGACACCATGACCAACAGAAAGCTCTAATTTCTCTAGTCTTCTCTACCTTCAATGTATTTTGAATTTTGCAGTGTGTGTTCCTAAATCTTGAACTGGGGATGTTTTGAACAGTATGGCATAGGACATTGAATATTCTTTCAAAAGACTAATACAAATTATGATTGAAACCATGAAAACGACCACCTTGAAATCATTATTGTTTAAATAAAAAATAAAAAAATCAACTGAACAGTAGGATTTATGAAATTGAGTTCAATGTCCCTATGAAT
The DNA here is from genome assembly GCA_030378365.1 of Hybognathus amarus. Taxonomy (NCBI): domain Eukaryota; kingdom Metazoa; phylum Chordata; class Actinopteri; order Cypriniformes; family Leuciscidae; genus Hybognathus; species Hybognathus amarus. Next base: position 81,668 of record JAQIUQ010001977.1, on the reverse strand, counting down.
GTCGGTGGAGTAACATCCCCCACTTAGCCATTGTGACTCTTGCCTCTCTCTTGCAGTCACATACAGTATGAGCAAATGCTAATGGAGCTCCAGGCCAAGGACAGAGGTCTTTGATGGATCACGGCTGTCTGTATGTGATGAGGTGCACGTAAAACCCACTGTATCTTCTCAGCGCTGGCATAAATCTGCTCGCAGGAAAACCGTTTCCATATATAGCCCAGGTTCAGTGCGCTCTCGATTCCTGAGAACATTACGTCAAAGCTGAGTCACCTTTAAGACATGGAACACCTTAACTCAAACCTCTGGAAAACCTGACCTCAGGCCTGCTTAATGTCATTTAAAAAAGTAGGACGTGCTTCAGGATCAAAAGCCTTTGTTGGTCCTGGAACAACATTCTTATTAACCAACCAGTGCTCTATGATATTAAGAGTAAGGTAAGAGACTGGCAACAACATTGTTCCCAGTCCAACATGCCCTCAAACCTTGTGCACTTTTGGTGATGCAATGCTGCATAGACCATTGGGAGAAAGACTGCACTAGTACAGGCTTGGCAAAGGGTGGAAATGACAAATAGCATATCCTATGGTCTTGTGAACCAACTGGTTGACAGCAATGTTGTTGCAGGACTCTACCTAATCCCGTTTTGCCTCTCAGGAAGCTTCTTGTGTAACCCTTTTCCACTCACTGAAATTGCTTCCATCACACCTTCTTCAACACCCTCCTCTGAACCCTAACCTATCCACATGATAGCGCTTTCCCTTTTAGCAGTTTTGTTTCTAGCAATTCACTTTCACAATGCTATGGCTAAATTCAGAATTGAATACTAACATAAACATAGCAGAAGCAGCACACAAATGTAAGCTGATGTTTTATTCTTAGAAATACATCTGGGGAAAAAGGTACACAGGTAGGCTATATCTTATATTTGGGGTCTAAAATTTTAACGTCAATAATGCACCCACAACAAATGGCACCAAATATGTGTGAAACGAGTGTGTCAAGAAATATGGTGTGTCAGAGTGAAATGTTCGAAGATTTCGAGTGCTAAAAGAACAGTCTAAGAAAAGCTAACCGTCTAACAGCCGGGTGACTGTCATGTTTGTGTACCTCGTTAACTGGACCAAATTTCCAACGTACATGTAGTACACTATATACGTGATATATATATATATATATATATATATATATATATATATATATATTTTTTATATTTTTTTTCTGCACTGGTTTAAAACTAACCTGTTTTGAAGTAGAGGGTTAAATACTGGTAAAATGTACATTTCACATAAAAAAATATAATAAATACCGGTATATATATATATATATATATATATATATACACTATATACACACACACACACACACACACATATATATATATTTTTTTTTTTTTGTGAATGTACATTTTATCCAGTATTTACCCTACTTTCAATAAAAAAACTTCTAAATATGACAAATATACAATATGAAAATTATGTTCAAATTAAAGTATTTTCTTTATAAAAGAAATATTTGTGTACACCTTGAAAAAAAGGGGGAGTTATCTTATCCTTATCAGGATTCTTATATTCGGAAAAACACTGATGGGATGAATGTTCATCTTGTATTACAATAAATGGGAGAAACTGCAGCGCACAATAAATATTCGTGAATAAATCCCGCCATCTAGAATAAGACAGACAATCCACAATTGGTGAAATCATTGCATCACTGCTGATTGAAGCTCTGGTTCTCATAGAAACAGATAATGTCTTGTAGAAACTCTTTGGACTACACATACACATTGGCTGGGACAAAAAATGTTCCAGCCAAAAATTGCTGATTTGAAATATGTTATTTAAATGTGAATTTGACAGGCAGTTGTTGAGATTTCAGAATTAATTTACCTATTCAAGTAGATAGTAGGTTGTCTTGCATCCCAAAATAGCTGCCCGGAAGGCACTGCAAATATGGCTGATGAGTGAACTGACATTCATGAAAGTGACTTTGATACAATGTCATAAAAAAAAGATTATTTGAAACTAGAGGAATTTCAAGGAATCAGAAGTGGAGAAACTCTCACTAAGACCTTGGGAAGTTAATGCAACAAAAGTACAGCAAGTGAAACTTACTGACACTTGAAGCCTGTGAAGCGGGAGATGATGTAAGCGTGGCCCCGGGCTGTGCCAGGGAGGCGGGGCTAATGACAGAGGAGAGTGACACGTGTGAAAGACAAGAGTGCTTGTGACAGATCCGAAGCTGACACACTGCCAGTGGGTCTGATGTCACATCACGCTGACATTTTTAAGACACATAAATCTGTGTGCGTGTGTGTGTGTGAGATATTTCTGTAGAGTCAGAAAATCTCACCACACTGAAATGGTACAGGATACAAACACATTTACATTAATAAAAAATCCAAACTGAAAATAACCACTTAAAAAAAAAGAAAGAAAAAAGACCGTATTTCACAAACATTATATAATAGTACAATAATAATATAGAATAAATAATAATATTATTATATAATAAACTCTGCAACCTCACTGACTAGTAACTGATTAGTAACTAATAAGAAGGCTTTAATGTGGTGCATTTAAGCTCTTCCTCTGTAATCAACAAGCACACACACACACACACACACACACACATACCCCTCTGCAGATAAAGAGATTCGAAATGGCACTGCTAAGCATAGGCATATTAAAGCATGCACTCCAGGGAAAATGAAGACCTTGTTTTAATGACCACATTAACCCTAGTCATTAAGTTGATCTGCGGTTAAACACAAACACATACACACACACCCTTCTGTTTAACCTAAACACTGACAGCTTTTAAACATGACAGATGAGTCCAGTTAATCAAGTCAAAGGACCATGGCAACGATAACACCTCATGCCTGATCCCAAAAACACACACGCACAACGACATACTAATATTAATTTGCACTCATTACATCAATAACTACTTCAGAAACCAAGTAAACAAGGGAGTCTGGGATATGGATGGTTGCCAAATAAAGATTCTCAATTCAGACAGACAAAGCTGCTGTCCTCAGGCAAACGAACAGTAGACGCTCACAGGGACCGTGACATTTTGTGTTTGTTAGGCTAAAACGAATGGCTACAATTAAGACACAAATATCCACGGCCAAAAACCATCAGGATGAGGATCTGAACAAAAGTCATTGCGATCCAAAAGGGGTAGAGATTGTTCAAAACACAGGCAGAAATTGCCAGAGAAAGAGAGTATAATGAAGGTTATTTCAATCATATTTCTGTTGAAATATCTGTTGGAAAATATTTTGGTGAAAAACTATTTTGAAATATTTTTTCTTTTGAAATATCTGTTGGAAAATATCTCTAATTGATATATTTTGGCAATCACATTAGTTTGGACAAGTTCAAAACTATTCAAACTATGCATAATATAAATAGCAGATTATTAGACACAAATTACTAACATCACTCAAAGGAGAACTCGGCGCAAAATGAACCTTTGGTCTTATAAAACATTGGTACCTAGTTAATCGTTTTCTGAGATTTGTTTTCATGATAATCGAATGTGAAGAGTTTTATCTCTAAAAACTGTTTAGCATATAATGCTAGTACTGGGGGCATTTACTAAGTAAAAAGAAATCGCTAGTTTATACCACTAACAAGGCTCAAAATAGCCCACACTAACACAGTAACATAATGAGTGTCCATACATGCAAAACTAAGCATTGAGAACTTTGTAAGTGTACAGACCGTTTAATAAGAAGATACTTTCTAAAGACAGTACACTTCGTGTATACAGACAGGAGCCATCTTAGAAAACAGTCACGACAAGTCAAACCACGAACGTCGTGCTGAGTGAGCCGAATGAACTGTATAAAGTTCAGCGAACTTCTGAACTACAGTATGAATGGCGCTCGGGTATTCGACTTATCGAGACTATTTTCTAAGGTGGCTCCTGTCTGTATACACAAAGTGAACTGTCTTTATAAAGTATCTTCTTATTAAATGGTCTTGTACACTTACAAAGTTCTCAATGCTTCGTTTTGAATGTATGGACCCTCATAATGTTACTGTGTTAGTGTGGGGCTATTTTGAGCCTTGTTGGAGGTATAAACTAGCAATATCTTTTTTTCAGTTTTTAGAGATAAAACTCTTTACATTCGATAATCATGAAAACAAATCTCAGAGAACGGTTGACTAGGTACCGATGTTTTATTAGACCAAGGTTCATTTTGCGCCGGAGTTCTCCTTTAAGCACTTTCCAATGTAATACGTTTTATTGAGTTTACATGTTAAGCCTCAGAAACTAACAGCATTTTTGTTTATTGGTCATGAGGAATGGGCTAAGATTCTTCAGAAATGTTGCCAGAAGCTGGTGTCTGGTTAAGCCTTGTTCACACTACATGATTTTAAAACGTCGGGCTGAACTGTGCAGTTCACACTACATGACTTGCTCTCTGTGAAATCAGGAGTGTTCAAATTTTTGAGCCGTTCACACCACACGACACAACGTGAATTGATCCGCAACAGGAGGTAACGCACAACACAACTCTGTCACCCAATGATTCTTTCTTATCTACAAACCACGTTTTTCATGAAAATTCACGCGATAAAACAAACCAAAAATGACGCGAAACAGTAGGCGCGCCAATACCCAACGAAGAGATACTGACCTCAACCAATGCCTTACTTTGATTGGCTGTAGCTCATGACATCATGCGAGGTTGAGACACGCGACCGCTCTGGATATCTAGCATGCTAGATATTTTTATGGGCTCTGCGAGCGTCTTTGATGCACGTCTTTGATGAACAGATTGGCGAGGGTTCATCGCCCGCTAATCCCAGCGATTTGCACACGATAACACCCTGACCTGTCTGCGAGCTTAAATCGGGCTTAAAAATCATGTAGTGTGAAGTGAACTAGGCTTTACACATTTTGCAGCAGGTCATAACAGCAAAAGGGTGCTTGCCATGAAGGTGTTGAATAATATTGACACTGCAGAACTCATTAAAAGTTGCATTTTTTTGTTTAGTTGGGTGAAACCACTTGAAACATTTGTTGTGTTGAGCTATTTTAATTACTTTTTTATTTGTTCATTGCAAACAGCTGAAAGTGTGCAAATTTTGTCAATAAACCTGACTTGCAATGGAGGTTTAATAATTTCGATTACAGCTGTATATCCAAAAATATGCTTTAATTCGGCACAGTCGTAAACAGTAGCAGCAGTTTAAAGGGCACCAAGTTTACATTTCCATCTGGATCATGTTGCTTACTTGTTTTTTGGCCTTGCAAATATATATGTCTAGCCTACAACAATACAAATTTTGCTTGGAGGAAAAAAATAAGTTATTCACATTGATAAATACAGAAAATCTATACCTGCATTTTTCCAAAGTTGAGTCTGGATCTAGCAGTTCATTGGAATAAACTCCAAATATCCTATATATAGGAGTGACCTGTTTTGAGTTTAGGTGGGGAGTTGACTGTCAAGAAAATTTGTGAAAAAGTGCAACCTCAACAAAGCAGAAACAAAACACACAGCTCTACAGAATTTCCTTACACCTACGGTGATTTCTGTCATTTTAGAGCGAATCACATCAGCAATTAAACCCGCTGAAAGCAAGTGAGAGAGTTATCAAATTCCACTGACAGTAAGTGAATGAGACAAAAAGTCCAACCACTCTCATTCTGTCTGTGGATCAAAAGCATTTCCTTAATCAGACAACCGTGCAATAACCGCTTTCCATTGCTCACACACGCTTCTCCCTCTGTCTGAGCTTTGACGTTTCCTCTTTGTGAATTTGAAACGACGGCCCCAATTCGGCTTTGATAAAATTCAACAGTACTACCTCATACATCAGCGGGATAAACACCACTGCAACACAGCAGAAGTCAACAACAACAGAGAAACATACAGGCTCAGCAAAACATGCAATAGAACAAACAGATGCGAGACCTGAAACGCAGCTCCTGTTTGGCAGCAGTGAAGTCATGGTTGCTATGGCGCTGGGCAGGATGGGCCGGTGCGCGAGTTCAGGAGATGATTCAGTTTGGGATACAGGGGTAGAGCTGTTATATTAACAGAGACACACACACGCACAATCCTGTGGGCATGAACGAGCACACTACAAAAATAGAGAGAGGCAAAAATACCCATGTTCCGGCATAAATAAAGACACACGTACACCTGGGGCAACCAGTTGATAACCAGACTCCATGGCTCATGATATAAAGCAGCATCCGCAGACACGCGTCGGCAGCGTTCCGTGGACTGATGCCCATCGCTCAGGGTGCACAGGCCCGGCTCAGCACTCCCAATCAGGAGAATGTGGCCTCCGTTCGAGGACTCCACGCCTCAGCGAAAAGGAGCCAATCCCTTTCCCTTACCGCAATCCGTTCATTTTAATTACTACTCCTTCTTCAGGGCATGACTTCTCATTACAACTCCCCTCATTTCCCTTCCTTTTCAGATCACAATAAAGACACAAATGATTCATTTTGTCTGAGGAAAACAAAGCTACTGCCAACACTGGAGACCCATTGTAGAAATACGGCCAAGTAAGTGGAGGCCACAATTGAGGTAATTTCAAAGTGAAGTGATAATCTATGAATTAAAGGTTAGACTCTATTCTAAATGTTCAACATTCTCTAAACTAGTCAAATTCTGTAAACCATGACCGCGCCAGAAATGGCTCTTTTCAACCATAAGCTTGATACGCTGTTGTTTACCATTGAATAAAGCTAATCAAGGGCTGATTGGAAACTGGAACTATAACGACAATCTTGAGGGGCTCTTTTACTTTAAACCCCTGAAGACTGAAAGTTGCATTTAATTATTCTATTAAACAATTGGCAGAGTAATCCTCTTAAAGTGAAACCAAACATCTGATAGCGTCTGCTTATATAAATATTCATTTGCATGATTAAAGTTTAGTGAAAGAATGGATTATGTGATTTGTTGGAAAATGGATTAACCGCATGTGTATTTTTGTGCTGTGGGTTGAGTGAGATGAGGTGACTTTTCCATTTATGTCAGAAAACAAACTAAAAAACTATTATGGAGGTACTTCAATGAAAAAACACCAATCATTTGTCTATCCATCCATCCCATCCATCAGAGATTAATTAATTTATTTTTTTACACAAATGAAGTCTCATTTCTTCTTTTAAACACTAAAGAAATCTGTTTTAATGATCTGTTCATCATTTTTAATTTCGAATTTTGGAAAGTGTACAAACAAGCTCTCACTATTGTAGGAGGATTAAAAATTGCATTAAAAACTAGAATTCAATTATGTTCAGCTACACTTATCTGATCTCTTTGACTTTTGTAAACCAAATGTTTAGCCAGAAAAACCAGAAGGTCATCCACCAGAGAAAACACTGACAGACTTAGAAGATTTTCATAGTTCTTCTAAATCAAATCTTGAATTTACTCAGCTGCTCTGGTACATATTGCCTGACACAAAATACCACATACAATGGCAGAACGACATGCTCATGTCCCCAAAGCAACATGAGGTGAGGCCAAAGAGCATGGCTAAGCAGGCAATCAGTAATCCCTGGACCAAATACATCTCACTCCTTCCCACACAGTCTACTAAATGCATGAGAATAGTCAAGCAATTCCTATAAGCACATGCTAACTCGCAAAGAGCTGTGCTGTAAAATGAGATTACATTCACGGTGCCTCACAGAGGAAATAAGCTAATACGGAGTCACAGATGTGGGAATGTAATAATATTTATGTGTGAAGTGTAAATCACGTTTTGTGCCAGTGTGGGTTTGTGCATTTTTTTTTCACCTTTCTGTTTGGCCAGCAGACTTTCAGAACGGCTTGGCTCCTGAAGAACACCAGTAGGAGGATGTCTTGGTCGCTGAGGCTGAATGAATGTTCTAGGATCTGCAGGACCTCGATTCAGGGTTCGGACGGGTTTAGCATCGTCCCCACAAAAAGGACGTAACCATGCCAGCATGTCCTCTGATGTCACCATATTCCCACTAAAATAAATTCATGTAAAATAGTTCTTAACACTACATAAAATCAGAAAAAAAGGATCTGCATTTTGCTTTCTTTTTGTACACATGCCGTATATTACAGATCATGCATGCACTACAATTAAAAAGTAAGACTAATTAATACTTGAATTCAGAAAGGATGAATTAAATGGATAGTAAATAAAATATATTGTAAATATATATTTTTAATAGCCAGAGTAATTACAAATTGTACAATAGTACATTTGATTATTGACCTAAAATATTAAATATTTTATAAATGTTATTTTGTTTCACATTTTTTAAAAATGTAAAGATTGGCTCCAAAAATCTGACAGGAGGAGCCATGTTTGAACAATAAAAAGGTGGTATCCACATGTGATCGTACATTAATTGAATTATGTTAATTAGGCTAATGAACTTTTCATTTGTCAAAATAATTATTTACTGGGTTCAATATAAATAAGTGTAATTATTTACCGTAACATTGGTTTCTTATATCATGTTATTACCACTTCTGCTTCACGTCATGCCAAATAATCCCATTTAAATGGTTAGATCACCCAAACATGAACATTATACAACATTTACTCACCCTCAAGCCATCCTTGGTGTATATGAAATTCTTCTTTCAGGCAAACACAATTGAGAAACTTAAAAAATAAAAAAATAAATACTATGGTGAACCATATATTTTGAAGCCTGAAAGTGCATCCATCCATCATAGAAAATAATCCATACGGCTCCAGGGGGTTAATAAAGGTCTTCTGAAGCAAAGGAATGTGTTTTTCGCAAGAAAATATTCCTATTTATAACTTTAAAAACTATAATCACTGGCTTCCATTAACAGCCGTACACAAGTAGAGTCCTCGTACACAAGAGTGACCTCTGACCTACGCATGACTTAGGTAGTAGGAGTAGCGCAAGCTTAGGCGGGTAGACGTCTCTTGTGGTTCAAACAAATATAGCTAAACAACAAACTCAAGCTCATCTTCACTTATATTGAAATCCTCAGACATTTCCAGTGTTGAGAAAGTTCACTTTCTACATGAACTAGTTCAAAGTTCAGTTCACACATTTTAAAATGAACTAGTTCATAGTTCATTTTAAAATGTTCATAGTTCAGTTCATAGTTCATACTTCAAAAAATGAACTAGTTCATTTACAGTTCTTTAGAAATCTCTATAAGGCTGTATAGAAATCTGGCACCCTATTGTACGAAGTTAAACTGAGAGAGTGTGCATTCACAGGCACCAGAATGAACTTTTTGCAGTAACGTTCATCAGGCAGTAGTACAGTACGTTTCAGTTCACGTTCGCCCAAATATGAACGTGTTCATGAACTATTGTTCATTGAACGTGTTCAGGCACAACACTGGACATTACTCTTTAAAAACTCTTGTTTTAGACTTCTAATTCGTGACTCGGTGTTTTGCTTTGCTTTATCCTCTGCACTTCCGTGTTTGAACAATACATCATGCGTCGAGTCAGAGGTCACTCTTCCGCCAGAATTAGGCTCGCATGTGCCCGTTTCCGGAAGCCAGTGATTGTAGTTTGGATAAAAATGGATATTTTTCTAACAAAAAACACATCGCTTTGCTTCAGAATGCCTTTATTAACCTCTGGAGCTGTATGGATTATTGTTATGATGGATGGATGCACTTTTTTGGGCTTCAAAATCTATGGTTCCCCATAATAAAGCTTGGAAGAGCCAGGATATTTTTAAATACAACTTCCATTGTGTTTGGCTGAAGAAAGTAATTTACACCTAGGATGGCTTGAAGGTGAGTAAATTATGGGATAATTTTTGGGTGAACAAACCCTTAAACTGCAGAAACATCTCTGTAAGCCACATCTATACATATATATATATATGTATATATATTTATATATATATATATGATATGTGAAGAGTTCAGTATGCAAAAGCCTCTGAAGTGCCATTTGAAATTTTCTTCTAAAAATGACAATTTTTATCAAGCTTGTATATTTAAGTTCAGTAATTTCACTTAAATGGCAATGAAGATTACCTATTAATTGTCATTTAAGTGAAATTACTGAACTTAAATATACAAGCTTGATAAAAAATGGTCATTTTAGAAGAAAATTTCAAATGGCATTTAGAGGCTTTTGCATCTGAACTCTTCATATAGTACTCTTATACAGCTTTAACTAACATCCTATCTCTTTCTCTGAGGTCAAATGGACAACATTGTGTTTCAGATAATAGTAAATGGAATATGAACATTGCAACAAAGGGATACACCTACCCGCTTTGTACATTAGTGTGGACTGCTGCAACAATTCCTTCCAGTACCTTCAAGGGGTCTGCATAATCTTTCAAGGCGTCCTTGTCACCACTGAAACACAGACACAAACACAGACACACAGCTTGAGTTTTGATTCAATGTCTTGAGGCTTTTAAGTGGCTCTATGGCTGCAAATGGTGTGTGTGTGTGTGTGTGTGTGTATTGAAGGAAGGAATTTTCACACTGAGCAATCTTAATGCTCTTCTGCTGATGTTCTAGCTGCAGGGCTCCTCCCTTCTCTTCTGGCCTTTTCCGTCTCCCTCCATTAAAGGTGTTTGTGTTATGCTTTCATGCATGAGGCTGCACCACCTAATTATGTTTCTATTAATAATTGCTTTGTATTTTTTATGCCAACATTCTCTTATTTCATTCCTACTGCTGCAGAAAACACTTTGTCAGTCTTGCGTTAAATAATCTTTGGCCTCCAGAGACCGTTCTTCAGAGCTGTCCTCTCTCCATGATGTCAACAAAAGCTCAGTTTTGCGGTTCCCTTCAGTGCTGTTGTATGTTAGACCTTACCATATCTCTTTGGTTAAGAGATATCACAAGTCAATAAAACATGAGCGATGTGCTTCGGCAGGGATGACAATTTTCACCATGTTGCTTTCAACATCCTCTGTATAATATATATTATTTACTTCAGCTGTATTCCCTCAACTGTTTTAAATCTCACTCAGTGGATGTGCTTTATAAAACAATAAGTGATTTATTTTCTCCAGACTTTAACCAGCAGAATGCTAGTTGGGACACATTTTTCAGCTTTGGTTTTATTGCTACAGCATCATTAAAATGTTCATGTAATATTAAATTCAAAGAAATGCTCTAACATCCTCTCTGGTACTCTGGTTATGAGAAGTTTAAAGGATTTATTTTTAATTCCCACATGAATTAATTATTTTTTAATCGCTTTTAATTATCTTTTATATCCTAAAACATTACATTCTGATTGTAATACTAATCTAATAAATCATACAAAGACTACAAAGTTGTCAATTACTTTTCTATGACAATATTACTTAAAATATTCCAAGGTTTGGGGTCAGTAAGATTTTTTTCCTAAAGACATTAATAGTTTTTTAAACAATGTACAGTAACACACCCATCCCTAGTTGATAATTAATCCATTTCAGATAAATGCAGATCATTTGAACTTTCTTTTCTATTTTATCCTGAAAAAAAAACATCATGGTTTCCACAAATATATTATGCAAAACAGCTCTTTTAAACATTTATAATAATAATAAACATTTTTTTGAGCACCAAATCATCAAATTAAAATGATTTCTGGACTAATGGCAACTGAAACTTCAGCATAAACATCAGAAATTACATTTTAAAATATGTTAAAATAGAAAATGGCAATGTAAAATTTTAATAATATTTCATAACATTACTTACATTTGACTGCATTTTTGATCAAATAAATGCAGCCATAGTGAGCATAAAATACTTACTTCAAAAATATTTAAAAATCTTACCAGGCCCAAACTTTTGAACTGTAGTGTATACAAGCCACTTAAACTTAAAACAGATTTAAACATCAATAAATCAGATATCAACCGCAAGCCAGGATTTAGAAGAAGCGTTTAAATATTTCAGGACCCCTTCAGTATTTAAGAATTTTAGCATCATCAATTTTACGATGCAAGGAGGAAAATCTTAAAACCTTGCTTTAAACTTCAATGCACCACTCAAACACAACTACACAGTAAATACACCGGTGTCCTTCAATGAAGCAACACTGTGATGCAAAAGGATTATTTATACATGAAACGCAACCAGTTATCTTTTACTTCGCAGATATAAACATCAATCATGAGCAGCTTGGTAGACCACAGATTTCACACGTCCTTTCAAAGAGAATTTCCATTTTGTTAAAACCAGGCACAAGGAAGCCAAGTACATCAGAGAATACAGTTGGATGAAGTACACTTTACAAAATATTCTGACAATTCCCTGCCCCCAAATCATTTCATTGTTAACGATTCATTTGTCCCACCTCTACAAACCAGTAATTAGCAGCAGAAGACAGGAACATGCTTTTGTTTTAAGCAATTACCTAGAATATGAATCACTCCAGGAGAGAGAGAGAGAGGGAGGCAACATCTGAATAAAAGCAACTGTAATCAATCTTAATTTTTCTGACCATCATTTTCTCTTGATTCAAGGGACCTTTCACTAATCCTGCTTGATTACAGATTGAGCTGAAGCTGTCTGATCAACACAGACTCACAAAGCAGGTATGACTAAAAAGGATGTGCAGAATGACGACTCCCACACTTTGATGGTCTTGAAAAGAAAAGGAAAAAACTTTCAAAAGTATTTGGGATGGCAAAGGACTATTCACAGCACATGCAAACTGAAAACAAGAAACAAATCACTAATAAAAAGTAGGGATGTGTCGATAAAATTCTGTTTGATTCTGATAAGATAATTTTACGGCATATCTGACAAATATTAAACGTTTAGATCAATATGTACAGTAAAAAAAAACAGTTTTGAATGTTACAAGTGAATTTACGGCACCATAACAATTTACAATATATAAAAAGGATATTCAATTAAAAATGGTCAAAAATTACATTTAAAGGGTTAGTTCACCCAAAAATGAAAATTCTGTCAGTATTTACTCCTCTCATGTTGTTCCAACCTCGTAAGACCTTTGTTCGTCTTCGGAAAACAAATTAAGATATTTTTTATTAAATCTGAGAGCTGGATCACTCCTGCATATAGTCCATAGGCTTCTTGAGGGATTGAAATTTGCCGGCTTTGAAAGTTATTAAAGACATCGTTAAAATAGTGACTACAGTGGCTCAATCTTAAGTTTATCAAATGACGAAAACACTTTTTGTGCGCAAATAATAACGACTTTATTTCAACTATTCACCTCCTTCTCTATGGGCCTCTAGTCAGTTAATGTAGTGTGATAGCGTGCGAGCTACGGTCAGATGTAGGCTCAATATTGGCCGACGCCTGGTCGTGTGTGATAGCGATAGCTTACGTCACACGGTAGGCTCACTATTGGCCGACCCTGGTCATGCGTGTGATGCGTGTGACATACAATAACAGAAGCTTACGCTATTAAACTAGTAACCTGACTCGAGGCAGAGAGAGAAGTAAATGAATAGTTGAAATAAAGTCGTTATTTATGTTGTTTTTTGCACACAAAAAGTATTCTCGTCATTTAATAAACTGTAAGATTGAGCCACTGTAGTCACTTGGACTATTTTAACAATGTCTTTAATAACTTTTTGAGGCCGGCAAGTTTTTATCCCTCAAGAAGCCTATGGACTATGCAGGAGTGATCCAGCTCTCAGATTTAATCAAAAATATCTTAATTTGTGTTCCGAAGATGAATGAAGGTCTTACGGGTTGGAACAACATGAGGGGGAGTAAATACTGACATCATTTTCATTTTTGGGTGAACTAACCCTTTAACAGTGTTATTAAAATATTAGTCTTAAATGGCTAGATAATTTGTTTGTAAAGATTCACTTTAAGTAAGCCACATTGCAAAAGTAATGTACATAAAATGCTTGAAAAAAGCATGATAGGTTGAGGTGATTGGTTCTAAATTCACACACACAGTTCTCATAACCAAAGTTTGGGATGCAGGAGAAATGGGCAGGAATAAAGATCTGAGTGCCTTTAACAAAGGCCAAATTTTTATCCAAATTGTTGACAAAAAAGGCTTGTAGGTTCTTCGGATCAGCAGCATTGAGAATTCAAAGAAAACAGTGGTCCGAGGAAGGACAAACCATTGACAAGGTGTTGGGCGGCCAAGGCTCATCAATGCACGAGGGGCAGCAAAGGCTATACCGTCTGGTCTCGAGCCAACAGTGTGGCACAAGTCACAGCATTTTAATGACTGTTATGGGAGGAATGTGTAAACACAGAGAGCATCGGAACTGGACCTTGGAGCAGAGGAAGAAGGTCATCTGTTCCGATTAGTCCCATTTTCTTTTACATCACATGGGCAGCCGTGTACGTGTGCATCATTTACCTCAGGAAGTGATGGCACCAGGATCGACAAGCCGGTGGAGGGAGTGTGATGCTCTGGGAAATGTTCTGCTGGGAAACCCTAGGTTTTGCTAGGGCCATTCATGTGGATGTAAATTTGACACGTGCCTTCCCACCTAAATGTTGTTGCAGACCAGGTACACCCCTTCATGACAATGGTGTTTCCTGGTGGAAGTGGCTGATTTTAACAGGATAAAGCGCCCTGCTAGCCTGGTTAAAACCAGACTATTCTTAGTTGTGACTGAGTTATGGTTTGCAAGCGCCATAGACAAATCATTTCCAGAGGGTGCTATCACAACGGACATCGCGGGAAGACCTAGAAACCAATCAAGAGCGATGAAGGAGATGACGATGCATGCAGCGGCCGGTGGAGAAACATCTCCGAATGCTGTGCTCTTTGCTTGGTTTTTAACAAAAGGAGACGCTCAATCGCCTTCAAAAACAGACGCGATAGCTGATTCCAACGAGTGATGTTCGACAGCGGCATCCATCTTTGTAATGTAGGCTACAAAATCTGCTTCAAAATGTAAAGCCCGCCCCAACATTTCTCATTGGTGCCGCAATTTCGACGGATTGGAAATGGGCTTGAATGAGCTCTTTGCCAAACTAACTTTCAGAGCAAATCCAGGGCTCCAGACTAACTTCTTGCCTTGGTTGCACTGGTGCGCCTAACTTTTTTATTTAGGTGCACCAGTGCAACCAAGGCAAGAAGTTAGTTCTTCCCGCATCACCTTTGACGCCACAATTTCAAGGTCACCTTTTTCTCACGCTCCATATATTCATATATATTATGTAAATGCTTTTAAAAAAGAATAAGATGTAGTTTTTTTTTTTTTTTGAAGCACAATTATACTGTATATAAAAATCTAAATCTTAAAAAAAATCAAAAATTTAAAGTGCTGTTTTTACATTGTTCAAGTTAGGGCAGGGTATTGACACCAATTTCACAATTCGATTCAATATTGATTATTTTGGATATCAGGTACAATACATGGCAAATTTTCTCAAGGAAAACAAATCTCAACTAATGCTGTAAACTGGGAGTCAGTTGTAGCCCACTATGCTTCATTAGCTTACTATAATATTGAAGGTACCTGATTTGTACACAAACACTTAAATTACACTTTTATTTATTTTTATAATAATAATGTTATATGAAATATAAACATTTAAATGGTGGCTGCATAAAACTTGCCAGATTTTTCGATGCGATCATGCTGGGAACGTTAGGTGCACTGGTGCGACCTTGGAAAAATTTTGGTCGCACCCTTACAAATTTTGGTCGCAAGTGTGACCAAATTGGTCGCACTAGAGCCCTGAAATCTAAATTTGTTGTCTAAATTTGAAATTTAAAAATGGTTTGAGGATCAAGGTGTTACCTCTCGCTTCCAAATTCCCTAAACCAATTGATCATCTGTGGGATGTACTGGACCAACAAGTTCCACGCCGGCAAGCAGAGGACCAACATCATATTAGGCAGGTGGTCACAATGTTTAGGCTTACCAGTGTACATTTTGGTCATTCACACATTCACCAATATGGTACTGATTCATCATGTATCCTTGATAAAAGTTTTTTTTCTTTTTCACAACTAAACAGGAATCCTTTGAAAAGTTTTTGGCTGCAAGAGTCAGAGCTTGAAACCTGCTGAATGGGACATAATCTACCACCAGGGCAAATGATTAAAATCACAGTAACAGTCTTTCCAGACTTTTTGGGATCTTAAATATTGGTTTGAAACCTTGAACAAACAGGTTCACAACATCCTGCCTTTTATATTTGAAAAATAAGATATTGGTTCAAATATCTACACTGGCTCTGCCCTACTCTCTGAACTGATAATATTACTAAGGATAGTGTTATTAAGAACCAGCCAGCATGGAAGGTGGTGACCTCCAAAAAGCAGGAGATGAAAGGTAAGAGAAGAGCGAAAGTGAGCTCTAAAGGAGAGAGAGATGAGAGTCCAGGGCAGAGGCCAACATTGTGTTTAACTCAATCAAGCAAAAACACATTCAGTCTGACACAGGTTAATAGAGGGATAGGCCATAAAGACACAGATAGAGAGAAGGAGAAAGAGAGAAAGAGAAGGCATTACGAGAAATGAGCGAGGGTATATAACAGACCGGGAGAAAATTAGGGTGATAACAACATTGAAAACAACATTGGTAGAGAGAATGAACAGTGCAGATCACTGTACCTCAGAGCAGTTACGATCAGCTCCACTGCATCCTGGACGATGCTTTTCGGCGATAGGTTACTCGTTCCCACGGCGACTGCGAGCAGCTGCTCGAATCTTTCGAGGGGCTGTCCGTCCCATGGCCATTCTGACAGCCAGTTGGCGAACCTTAGATCGCTTGGACCTTAGACAGGTCATAAATGCGACTGTACTTTCGCAAGCTCTCCTAAAACAAGAGAGGAATACAAAGACAAACACTCATGCTCAGACATTGGCCTTACTATGTTCATTTTGAGACGTCTAGTTGGAAATACACCCAAAGACAAGTATGAAACAGAACAATTTGTTTGTTCACTGAGAACTATGAGGAACAAGCTTGTCACACACACACAGCTTCAAAACCAGGGGAGCCTTTTCAGGTGTCATAAGCAGTTCTGGCACAAAGGCTATAATTATGCTTCCCAGCATCCTATGCATACACTTCCATTTAAAATTTGGGATCAGTGCATTGTTAGTTTGTTTAAAAAAAGTAATTTCATTCATTAAGGATGCATTAAATAGATCAGAAGTTGCCATAAAGACATTTATAATGTTACAAAAATATAATGCTGTACGTTTGAATTCTTTATTTATCAAAAAAAAAAACCCTAAAAAAAAGGTATTATGGGGAACAAAATCAGCATATTGGAATGATTTTTGAAGAATTGGTGTCTTTGTTTCCACAGTATTTTTTAATTTTTATATTTTTAGGTCAAACCGTTCTTGTCTATTAGTCATATAATGGAGGTATATGGGGTCCACCTCAAAGAGCATGCACAGAGAAGTCCAAATTAAACATGATTTAATGACCAGAAGCATCCACACCCTCAGATCACTTGGACATGGCTGTGGTTACATGAGGTAAAAATGACATAAAAACGGTTTCGTGTCTTAGGCCATCAATGTGTACTTACATTTACTTTCTGTCATTAAATCATGTTTAATTTGGACTTGGTATATATGGTGGACCCCATATACCTCCATTATATAATGACTGACAGACAAGCACAGTTTGACCTAAAAATATAAAATTTGAAAATACTGTGGAAACAAAGACACCTACATCTTGGATGCCCTTGAGGTAAGCTAAAACATACCAAAAATGAATTTCAAAGTGAACTATCCCTTTAAGTACAATGCCCAGATCTCAAAATCTAATCAATAATCAATGAATAAAACCAAGTTCTGTCTTGCAGTTTTTCTTTTCTAAATTGTTACTCTTGTATGTACATTAAAATAAGGAAGAAAAAAATCTGTCTATACTTATACTTGTTTCACATTGTGACTAAGTTAGCAGATTGCAGGCAGCAAGGCAACTCCAACAGAGAATTAAACTGCAGTCTCCAAGATCACACAGATCCCTATGGGAGCACATTGTGGGCCACGGAAGGGGTGCCGGTAATGAGATGCGGCAGTATCTGCTCGATAAGTGTGCTCTGTAAAAATGATTCCATATATTTCCATATACAAATGGCTCAATGTGCGCATTAAAGAAACTACAGGCTGACATGGACTGCCTGCTACTATCCTGCAGTCAGGACACCAGCTACAAACCTGCCAATCAATCACAGACACTGTTCACAGGTGAGGAAAGGGAGAAATTGTGGAGGAGGAGGAAATGAGCAAGTAGCTTGGATTCTTGCATAACATTTAAGGCTCTGTTTACAGTTAGCATCTGTCTTGGATGATAAAGTGACAAGAGGACTGTACATTTTCGTGTATTTTATGTGTTGAAGATTACCTCTTTGACTTGTCTTCAGTGACACAGCAAAGGAGTGGCTCAGAGTCTCTAGATGAGCGAGAGACTGCTGCACATGAGTGAGGGCGGAGTCAAAGTTGGAGGCGGAGTTTTCACTTCTGTCATCATTACCCTTTTTCTTACTCTTGTCGCTAATGCCTTTTAGAGCCTTCTGTGCACGCTTGGTGATCTCCAGCCTGGCCTCTACAGACAGCTAAACACATACAGAAATCACAAACAAAAGAAAAGAATATGTTAAAAAGCTGAAGGTTTTTTTTTTTTTTATATACAATTTGTTCTTCTATATCAACCAAATATGATGATTCCCTAGCCCTTTCCTTTCCTAAAATATACAGTAAATCCTTCAAATCTTCGTTTGGATTAGGATATATGAAAATAATATTAATATACAACAAATAATATATACATAATTCAAATGTTTGGGGTCAATATGTTTTTAAAAGAAGTTATGAAGAGTGCATTCATTTGATAGAAAATACAATAAAATAGTAATATGGATTTTTTTTTTAAATAACTGTTTAAAAAAAAAAAGAATTTTAACAATTTATTTCTGTGATGGCAAAGTTGAATTTACAGCATCATTACAACTATCATTACGAGCAAACCTAAGAATAGTGAACAAAATTAAATTCTCTCAATAGTAGTCACCCACAGGTATGGAAGTTTGTTTCCGCCATAGAATGAAAAATATAAAAGGTAATTGCGACTTTTATCTCACAATTCAGACTTTTTTTCCTCACAATTGCGAGTTACTTCTCGCAATTCTGACATTATTTCTCAGAATTGCGAGATGGACAGTTAGAATTGCGAGAATATAAAGTCAAAATTAGTGACAAAGTCGCAATTATAGATGTAAAGTCAGAATTGCGAGATATAAAGTCAGAATTGCAAGATATAAAGTCAAAATTGCAAGATATAGTCAGAATTGCAAGATATAAAAGTCAGAAATTGCATGATATATAAAGTTGCAATCGCGAGTTATAAAGTCATAATTGCGAGATATAGTCAGAATTTCGAGATATAAAGTAATTAATTCGATGAATAAAGTCAGAATTGCGAATATAAAGTACGAAATATTGAAGATGTAAAGTCAGAATTGCGAAATGTAAAGTCAGAAATTGCGAGATATAAAGTCAAAATTGCGTGATATAAAGTTCAAAATTGCGATATATAAAGTCGCAATTGCGAGTTATAAAGTCAGAATTTCAGAGTTATAAAGTCAAAATTGCGAGATAGTCAGAATTGCTAGAATATTGAAGTCAGAATTGTGCGAGATGTAAACTCGCAATTGTGAGAAGAAAAAAGTCGAATTGTGAGATAAAAAGTCGCACTTCTGTCTTTTTTTCTCAGAATGCGACTTTATATCACCTAATATTCTGACTACAGAATGAAAAATATAAAAGGTAATTGCGACTTTTATCTCACAATTCAGACTTTTTTCCTCACAATTGCGAGTTTACTTCTCGCAATTCTGACATTATTTCTCAGAATTGCAAATGGACAGTTAGAATTGCGAGATATAAAGTCAGAATTGCGTGACAAAGTCGCAATTGTGAGATGTAAAGTCAGAATTGCGAGATATAAAGTCAGAATTGCGAGAATATAAAGTCAGAATTGCGAGATATAGTCAGAATTGCGAGATATAAAGTCAGAATTGCATGATATAAAGTCGCAATCCGAGTTATAAAGTCATAATTGCGAGATATAGTCAGAATTGCGAGATATAAAGTAATTAATTGCGTGTTATAAAGTCAGAAGTTACGAATATTAAGTCAAAAATTGCGAGATGTAAAGTCAGAATTGCGAAATGTAAAGTCAGAATTGCGAGATATAAAGTCAGAATTACGATGATATAAAGTCAGAATTGCGAGATATAAAGTTGCAATTGCGAGTTATAAAATCAGTAATTGCAAGATATAGTCAGAATTGCTAGATATAAAGTCAGAATTGTGCGAGATGTAAACTCGGCAATTGTGAGAAGAAAAAGTCCGAATTGTGAGATAATAAAGTCGCACTTCTGTCTTTTTTTCTCAGAATTGCGAGCTTTATATCACCTAATTCTGACTTTATATCTAGCAATTCCTGACTTTATATCACTAAATTCTGACTTTTATTACGCAATTCTGACTATATCTCGCAATTCTAACTTTATATCTCACAATTCTGACTATATAACACGCAATTGCGACTTATATCACAGCAATTGTGCCTATTGTGACTTTGTAACTCGCAATTGTGACCTTTTATCATACATTATTCAGTGGCGAAAACAAGCTTCCATACACAGGTGACCCCCATAGAGTGGAAGTTACCCAAAATTTCCTCACATCCTGAAATGGTGAAATGTTCTCAAGCTTTTCTGCTTGAACTAATGCTCAGTCAGCAATGGGCCATTCATTATTCTGCAGCACATCTACTATTATAATCCACAATAGTAATGATGTCGCATAATTCAGCCTCATCCCATTTCTCATCTAGTTTAATGCTAAGTGAGAACACTCTACACGCCGGGGTTCATCTTATACCTCCAACACTCCCTCCCACGCTCATCTGCTATCACTTACACAAACGTACATAAAATGTATTTACTCACAGTTCGCACATAATCTTACAGCAGAGGCATGGCAGATGTCATTGGCTGCTTCTCCCTGTGGCATTCTTGAGTACCAAATCAATGCCACTCTTACCTTAATGGTGGGAGTGGGCGTCTGTTTATAGGAATGAGAGTTTGCAACTTGCTTTCAACAAACTCTTATTACATTATATCAACATAACAATCATTGCAATAACATCATTCGAACACCTCAGGGGCCAACGAGCATTAGCGATTAGCCTTTTGATTACAGAGGCTCATTTAGGATGTTTGCCACAGGGCTGAGTGTGCATGACTTTCTGTATACACGTGTGCATGCTCTGACTTGCAGCCAGAAAAATTAGAAAACAAAGCCTTCTATAAGCGTATGGAAGAGATGAAAGGTGCAAAAACATCGCACAGCACTTCGTGTACATGAAGATGTCCATTGAAGTCAGTGAACACACTAGAAAGTTAAGGCATATACACGTGCATGTGTTGATTTGAATGATTCTTTTTAATTGCAACAGGCTTTAAACATGTCAGTCTGACCACTGTGCTTCGTTAGGAATCTATGAGATCATTTGCACTGGACAAAGTATCTGATTTGATCTGCTCTGTGGCAGCAGGGCTTTTCTTCATGTACAGTGAAGTATTTTGATCCACCTAAAATACAGCTTCTGGATATTCTCATGAAAGACTGGAATCAATGCATTAAAAACCACATTTCATCTTTAATTGATGGTTTTAAAATGCAGTTAAACGTACACACACACAAAATGATTAATGTATAATTTCTAGGGCTGTCAAAAGATATAAATAATATATATATATATATATATAAATATATATATATATATATATATAGAACACACACATGCTTGTGTATAATTAAGAGATATTTGATGTATATACTGCAATAAAGTTTTTATATATAAGTTATATTATTTATATATATATATATATACACATTTATATATAAATAAAAAAAATTCTAAATATACATGCATGTGTGTGTATTTATATATATATACAAAATAATATAACACAGTGCACCCACATATATTATGTAAACACAAACTTTTATTTTGCGAATGTGATTAATCGCGATTATAATCGTTTGACAGCCCTAATTATTTCATATAGTTGTAATTTAAGTAACATTTTAAACATTAATCAAATATTCATTACACTTTCAATACCTTTAAAAATGGCATTATAAAAAACAGCCAATGGTTCTTTCCCATAAAAAAAAAAAAAAAAAACATTAATTGATTTGTCAATCCTTGTACTCTTAGGAAATATGGTAACAGTAAAGCTTTAAGATAAGCCAATTATTTTTTGTTAAATTTCTTTGTTTTGTTCGAGTTTAACTCACCCCTTCTCTGCATTAGACTCACCTTATTGGCTGCTTCAGGGGAAAAGGTGATGGAATCCAAGAAGTTAACAAAATCTAAGGGCAGCAGTTGAGTCAAAATATTTGGCACACAGTGTCGATAGGCATGAAGGAAGTCGTTGATCGCTCTGGGGAGCTTTTTCAGTAGATGCTGATCCCCTTCCCAGAGCAGTTTATGAAGCCAGGTGGCATGTACAGCGCTAAGAGGTAAGCGGTTCTCCTCCTCCTGGGGGATTCGTGTGGGCCAGTTCAAGATTGACAGGACAGTTCTGGCTAGTCAATATCTGGCTCCAGAGCTTTCAAGGGGTCTGAACATCCTAGCTGTCAGCTTCTTATAGTCTGCAGGACCTATGGAGCAAAACATTATGATTTCAAGCATCATACAGAACATACACAGGGAGTAGTGGTCACATTTTTTTAATGTAGTGAATATTTCTTAGGTTAAAAATCAATATCTGTAAAGACCTTATGCACCAGAACGTAAAGCGTGACCGTCATCTTTAGAATATTGTCTTTGAACTTCCTGGTTTCGCGGTCGCTGTGTATATTTCTATGGCATCGCTGTCGAGGAGTAACTTAGCTGGTGAAGTGGGATTTACTTATTGTAGAGTTAACAAAAGTTATCATGAGCATTGTAATGCTTATCATAAGCATTGTAAAGCAGATGTCTTAACAAATGTCGACAGGAAATTTTTTCCGAGCAGTTCATTCATACCTATGCAAGATCGCTGTTCAAAATACAGAGGGAAGTCAAAAGACAACGAGCGCAGCACTGAAAAGGGCGGGGCTACATAAGGTCTATAGGCGTTGTCATTTAAAGTCTTAGCCACAAAAACATATGTTTATGTACATTAAAGCCAGACCAATATTATCGGCCGATATATAGGCACAAATAACTAATGTTAGGGAAAACTGTTAATGTTTTGTTGCGCGTTTCTGAAAAAAAATTTAAAATAAAATAATATCGGCTCAATATATAGGAATATCGGATTTAAAAACCAACAGAATATTTGTATGTATATATATATATATATATATATATATATATATATATATATATATATATATATATATATATATATATATTAGTGCTGTCAAACGATTAAAATATTTAATCACGATTAATCGCATTAATGCCATAGTTAACTCGCGATTAATCGCACATTTTTATCTATTCTTAATGTCTTTTGATTTCTTTTTGTTACATTTTTTCTCATTTTAATGCTCTTATCAACATGGAAAAGTGGATTGGCTTGTTTAGTGCAAATGTTTTTTTAATTATTATTATTGAAAATAACATTGGAATAGTGTTCAATTTCACTCTAACATATATAGCCTAAATAATCTCTCACACAATGCAACACTGTCCATCAATAAAAGGGTGAAAGAAATACTGACGAGGTCCTGATATTGACGAGGGGGTGGAGAATTTGCATCATCTGTGTTTGTGTGTGTGTTTGCTTGGCCATCATCAAGTGGTGTTTCAGGCTGGAACGTGCTGCGATGATGATAGCTCAGTTCATAATGACAAAACATACAGATCGCTTTGGTCTTGTCAATGGGACAATTTGGCAACTTTTTAAAAGTAAACTTTACATTCAGAATCTCATTGGCATCCATTTCGGCGTCTCGCGCTCGTCATCCACTCAAAACATAACGTTACTATTTGGCCGGCTCGCAAGCTGAAACGAGTGTGTGCGGCACAAAACGTCCTCGCGCTGCGCTCTGAAACCCATTCATTTCAATGGCTTGCGCCGCGAGGACGTTACGTGCTTCTTCGACCAAAGCGCAAGCGGATCTCAGCTAGACCGGAAACAAAACAACAGGCACGCGCGCACACTCGTTTGGGCTTGCGAGCCGGCTTTGAGTGGATGACGAGCGCGAGACGCTGAAATGGATCAGGACGCATGCCGCGTCCTGTTGCAGAAAGTATGTGAAAAAACGACAAAGTTTGCTAGGACAAAAAGACCGTTAATCGCGCGATAAAAAAATTAACGCCGTTAAAATGGGTTTGCGTTAACGCCGTTAATAACGCGTTTAACTGACAGCTCTTATATATATATATATATATATATATATATATATATATATGTATATATATATATATGATTGTACATTTCTCCTGTTACACTAGAGGGACAAGGACAATGGAATTCACGATTAACCCTTTAGCTGTCACCACCCTTTTTAACAATGGGGGTTAAAATGTACTATTCAAACTTAAATGGTTGTAATTCAAGAATGCTTTGGAATATATACCCAAATTTGGTCTTGTTTTAAAGAAAATACTCAGCAGATTATTGCTGAAGAGAACAAATCACTTCAAAAAATGAAAGTATGGAAAAGTTATGGAAGTTTAAAATGACAGTAAATCAAATATACTGTATTATATATTTTTATTTTATATAAACTATATATTTTACGAAATGTTTATATATTTATTTATTTACAATTTTTTTTTTTGAGGTGCACTCTTTCATCAATTCATAAATTCATCAATTACTCTTAATACATACATTGTAACACAAAACAGGGTAGAATATCTATTTGGAAGTCTTAGACCTTTCCAACGATATATAATATGTCATAATTAGATTAGGATTTAATAGAAATATAGTGAAGTAAATTTAGGCATCCCCCTAGCGGGACGTGTGACAGTTAAGGTTAACAGTGAATGTAGAATTTAAAAATAATCAATCTGATATTAATCTGAAATATGGGACATTTATTGCCAGTTTCAAGCTTCGATATGGTTTATATTTATGTCAATCAATGTGAATAGCTGTTGACTTGGCATGCCTCCAGGATATATCAAGTCAGACAGACATTACACTGACACACAAAGCCTCATCAGAGCATTAAATATTGAAACACCTGCCCTGAGAATGGGCCCATTTCATGACAGGGGCCAGGAGGGCATTCAACACACATATACACTCAAACAGACAGAGATGTGAAAAAAAAGCTGCCATCTCTGTCCCATGGGGTCATGGCAGAAGCTAAGAACAGTCTTTACAAGACTGTGTCGGGGAGCATGTATGTGACAGAATGTGTTTTTGGTGCCTACTAAGTGTGAAGGTATCAGTTGAGACAGAGAGAGTATGTCAATACACTCTCAATACACTCACTCATGTCAATACACTTTCAATACACTCACTCCAAGACTACCAAGTTGAAAAATTAATCATTAAATCATTAGTTCTAGCTCCTTTCAGTACGATATAAGAAGTGGCATAAAGTTACTCAGAACCACAATATTTGAGTAAAAGTCTATGAATAATAGATTTGCTGTAATAAATAATAGATATGCTGTTCAAAGGTTTAGTGTTAGCAAGACATTTATTGGATCAAAAATAAAATAAAAACCTTTCTATAGTTATGTTATTACTAACTGCAAGCAAGAAATGATGATGTGAATGATATTTATTACGTTTGCATTATCACATGCACTGCCCTCAATGCTGGAAGAGAGAGAGAGAGATGTACGGAGCTAATGAACTCATTTAAACCTCTCTCCACGTTTTGTGTGCGTTATAGTAATCTCTCTTATCAGAAAAGAACAAAATGTATTGTATGCAGGCTAATTAACATTCCTCTATTACTTTCATTGGCACCCTCTTTGCTCAGCAACCCATTTCCTGTCATCTCAGCTGAGAGAGATGTGTTATTACACGGGAAATTTCTGGTTATGGTGTTGATTGACATGCTTGCAAGCAGGAGCTGATTTCCCGCTTCATTTGAGTTTCCAGGTCGGCTATTTATCGATTGAATCTTCCTTTCTTCAAAACGATTTTTACAGTCATTTCAATGCCTGCTGCAACCAGCGTTTTTGTTCACACTAAAGAATACACTGATTTGGTTTTCAAACCTGGATACTATTTTGTACGAAGGCGTATTGCATTCACTTGAAGAAAAAAAAATCTACTCTGTTTTTCTGAATTAAATGTTTAATTTTTCATGAGAAAAAAGTTTTTGCTCTGTTTTTCCTGAATTAATTGAGTTCATTTTTCATGTGAATTTTCTTTTTTTGCTCTGTTTTTCTGAATGAAAAATGTTTCTTATGAAAAATTAAGTCATTAATTCAGAAAAACAGAGCAAAAACTTTTTTCTTATGAAAAATAAAGTCATTAATTCAGAAAAACAGAGTAAAAAAATTCTCATGAAAAATTAAGTTGTTAATTTAAAAAACAGAGCAAAAACTTTTCTCATGAAATTAAGTTGATTCAGAAAAACAGAGCAAAAACTTTTTCTCATGAAAAATTAAGTCGTTAATTCAGAAAAACAGAGCAAAAACTTTTTTCTAATGAAAAATTAAGTTCGATTTAATTCAGAAAAACAGAGCAAAAACTTTTTTCTCATGAAAAATTAATCGTTAATTCAGAAAACAGAGCAAAAACTTTTTCTCATGAAAAATTAAGTCGTTAATTCAGAAAAACAGAGCAAAAACTTTTTCTCATGAAAAATTAAGTCGTTAATTCAGAAAAACAGAGCAAAAACTTTTTTTCTAATGAAAAATTAAGCCGTTAATTCAGAAAAACAGAGCAAAAACTTTATTCCATGAAAAATTATCTTGTAATTCTGAGATAATTAAGTCGTTAATTCAGAAAAACAGAGTCCATTTTTTTCTTCAAGTGAATGCATACGCCACTCGTAATTTTGAATGTGATTAACTCTGATCCATTTTTTCAGACTTGTTACTCACCGACAGCGACCGCTTCTGAGCTTCTTCAGCAGTTTGATGTGTGTGTCGGGCTTCATGGCAGATTGAGGGAAGTAGTTAACGCAGCCGCAGTTCTCCAGAAGAGTGAAGTAGAAGAGTATTGGAACTGGTTCGGATTACGGGCTATACTGGGATACACGTATTTAGTCATGTGTGTATAGAGATGACTCGGGGTCGCTCTTTAGAGTCTCGAACAGTGCCCAGAGCCTTCATCCGGTCCTCGATGTTGTTGGTGGAGAGGCTGAAGAAAGATAGAAATGAGAGATGGATTGAGATGAAAGACTGGAAGGTGACCGAAACAAGACAATGAGTAGTTGTAACCAAGGTCTGTTAAAGCATTGATCACTCAACCTTTGCAAATTGCTTGTAGTGAATCAATTAAGGCAATGCACAGCCATTCCACCCCCCCACCAACCACAATTGTCCCCCCTAACCAAATGAAGTACATTAAGGTCAAGTTCAATATGCTGCGAATGGCCCACTTGTGCAAGAGAATTGATTTTGTTTAATCTAAAAGAACTTTTTCAAAGTCCATTAAACTTTATTCACTGTGGTTTGACCACTTCCAGGACCAAAATTATTATTTTAAAGCAGTGAGTTATAGCCTATGGTGAGCAGTTACTGACCCACCATAAATCTGATGTCAGATTCAGATTCTATGGGTGTCATGTTTTATGTTAGCGCTGCCCTGATTTCCATAATTTATCTCCACGGTGACTTCATAAGCAGGCGTGTGGACTGGCCCTCCACCTCGTTCTAATTGAATGGCTTTTGCAGTAAAGATAAACAGCTTTACTGCACCAGAGAAATATCCCATAGCAATTCTGATGCATGGAAATGTTTTATAGAGTTGGGTTATCAATAAATTACTATGTGAACCTTCAATGACTGCCAAGTCCATTTATCCAGCAGGTCTGCTGATGCTGTACGTGAGGGTGGACGTGTGAGGAGGAAAGGGGTTGGAGAAAAAGTCGTACACAGTAATAAAAAGAAAATACATAAAAAGCATGCTGCCTCACAAACAGGACACGGAATAAATGATGAAATAAGATAAGCGGGTTGTGGACCTCCACAGGACCAAATGAAAAAGGCCAATGTAAAATTGCCTCGGAATTTCTGAGTTTGCACATTTTTTAAATATTGCTATTGTCAGTTTTTGATTGTTTTGGACTATAAAAGACAATGAAACAAGACAGTCTATTACAAAATGGTTGAAAAGCAAGAAAATTCAAGTTTTCGAATGACACAGTAGTGCTCGCATCAACTCAAATGTTAGAAATGTTTGGTTGCAGTAATTGCTGCTAATAACCACTTAATGACTATGGATTTAAAAAAATCTTGTGTTTTTGTTGCATATGTTCTGAATGAAGATTAGAGCCCGAACCAATAAAGGATTTAAGGCCGATACCGAATACAAATATTTGTTGGTTTTAAAATGCAATATTTCGATATATCGGCCGATATTTTTTTTAATATATATTTTAGAAACGCACCACAAAACGTTAACAGATTTTCCTAACTCTGAGTTATTTGTAGTTATTTATGAGTTAACTAAAATAATGATAATGAATTTTAAAAAGAAACTGTTACTTTTACGGTCACAACAGAGCAGACTGATGATAGTGGCATTAGCTAGCCTGTCTCGTGACCAACTCGAACGAGTATTGCCAACAGGGACTGTGTAGAGTGCCCTCTGGTGGACAAACTATACATCTCCAACACTCATGACATGGTTCAAGCGTGTTCCGTCCGTTTTTATTTTATTTCTGAAATATTAATTTATCGGCCATTATAACTGCCAGATACCGATAGTTTGTGAAAATGCCTTAATATCGGCCTGCCAGATATATCGGTCTGGCTCTAATGAAGATATAAATGACATTCAGTGTACAAATAGGCAAAAATACAAAAAAATATATATAAAGAAGCAATAGTTTATAAATACTTATCTTCTACATTTTGTGGACACCGTAATATATTTTCTCAGTATTCTTTGATGAATTTAAAGTTCAAAAGAACTGTAATGCATCCTTGCTGAATAAAACTAATTTCTTAAATGAAAATAATTGGTAACACTTTATTTTGATGGTCCCTTTTGAACATTCTGTTGACTATAAGTAACTTTGCAACTACGTGACAGTAGTTGTAACCCTAAGTAACTTTGCAACTACCTGTCAACTTATTCTAACCCTACCAGTCTATTAATTCTCCACTTACACTCTAGTGAAAGTTAGTGGAGATGTAGGTGCAACGTTACTTTATGGTCAACTGAATGTGTTAAAGGGACCATCCAAATAAAGTGAAACCAAATAATTACCCAAAACTTATGAACGATATTATATAATAGAAAAAGCTGGATCCTCTAGACTGGTCCAATGCTTATTCCAATAAAAAATAACTGTCCTTTTTTTATGACCACAAGAGCACTTTTAGATTTCAGAATTAACAAGTTTAAGCCCCTGCTGCATCCCTATTTGGACGCCATTGTGCAAGACACAACCTACAGTATATAAGAACAACACACAGGTCTAGACATTTGTGTGCACTCAGCATGTGCACATTGTGTTACAGCTAATCATATTCAATGTTCATACAACAAAATGAGGAAGCTGCAGGCTGCATGTGGCCATTTGGACAGAGCCCAGCACCTATCCATTGTCTACAGAGCGTAACCCCTATGGACATGTTTAATGGAAATCACTATACTGGCTGGAAGCACTATGTCCCGGGCCAAAAACAGACACCGAAGAGCAATGCAGAGAGAAGAATGCAAGAAGAAGACAACAGAGACTAAACAAAACAGAAATTACAGGAAGGAAAGGCAGCAGGGAGAGATAAAGAGTGGGAAGAGGAGCCTCTTAACTGCAGTCTGCATATTAACACAGAATAACTGCTTTTAACAGGATCAATACTTCACTAAACACAGCAGCCATTAATCCTGTCTCCTACTGCAATTACAATGCCAAGAACGGATAAAGGGTGTGTATGTGTGAGACACAGGCTGAATTCTTCACTCAAGGGTAGACTTGAAAAACCATCACTAAACCTCTTCGATATATTTGTTATTAGTTACAGTCCTGTAATATGATTGGTCATACGGCATTCCAAGGGTGCTGACAGAGACCAGAGTATGCGAGCAGTGCAGAGCAAAGTTGTGTGTGTGTGTGTGTGTGTTTTAAGAGTGAATGTGGACCTGGATTGGATAGATGACCCAATTCTTTTAATGAGAATGGGAAAATTGCCTTTTCTCCTCTTAGCACACATAGTTTCTAATGCATGCTGCCAAGTAATACTCAGATCAACTTGTCCTGATGTAAAACAAAGATGCTGTGGCTTCTATTGGAACTATTTTTGATGGAGGAAAAAAAGTAAACAAACTAACTGGTCAATGTTTGTCTGAAAAGTTGTCATGTTTCATATTTGTAGAAGTACTGTAAAATAAATATTACACCGCAATCATGCTGTTGGTAGGAATATTACCACCGGGTTCATTTTATATCACATTATCACATTCACTTTGGTAAATCAAAATTAAACATGTCCAAAACTACATACAGCGTACAAATAGCCTAAGACACTTCGAGTTTACTTGACTGCCTTTAGCCCTGTTGTACCCTATATTTGGTTGAAAGTTTGTGAAAACATCAGCTTAATGAATAACCTGAAAAGAAGCAAAAAACGACATTTAATGCCAACAAAATGTCAGACCAATTTGAAATAGCACTTAAAATATGGCTCGAAATATTCAGCCATAGAAGCTAATGCATTATAATGGCAGTGCAGTGTGAGGTCTTATACTGAATCATGAATTGGAAAATTGGAATAAAACCCATTTGAAGTCATTCATGAGTTTTGAAAGAGTATCCTCGGGTATATAATACACCTAACAAAGCATGCTGCCAAAAAGCCAAAAACCCTACAGTGTATTAATCTGAATTGAAAAAAGAACCAATAGAAACATCTAAAAATAAGAGACCTTACCTGCCATTTTCAGTCCCTTATAAACCATAAAATGAACTCTGAAAACAACCAATTCATTCAGCTGGTCCAAAAACATTCATTCAGCTGGTCCAAAGACTAATGTGACTGATTTGACTAAAAGGAATCTGGCTAAGCCAAATGATCAATACAACAAAAAAATACATAAACACAAACAGAACTATTGTATGGAGCTAAACAGAGATGAACTGGATTTATTTGAACTAACTGAAGAATGGAATGAAACTGAACTAAATGAAAAAGCCTACATTTCAAGCAATGCTAATTTGAGTGATTTCAATCGAATGCAAACCAAAGCAATCATGGCAAAATGAGCAATCATTTCTACATAGTCCAATTAAATTGAGCTTCAAAGCTCACATTTTACATAAAAGTGCACCCATTTCAAATAACAAGAGAGTATGTATCAATAAATCTGCACAAAACTGGGGATGATGCTTATTATGCTTACTAAAACAACAAAAAAAACTCCCAAAGAACTGGCCCTTTTCAAAGCCTTTGAAAACGGATTATATAACTGCATCCTATGCAAATCATATAAACTGAATAAATAGCATAAACGATGCAAAATATGTTTACAAGTCCTCATCAGTCAGAGAAGCCCATTTACTGACAAATTAGCAAACAGAAAAGGCAATACAATAAAACTTTTGAGTAATTGCCAAAGTTGTTCAAACTCCCTCTGGTGCCATTCTCCTTTGATAACTTCTCTGAATGGAGAGGGGAATTTTTTTTAAATATATTTTTTTAAGAGATTTCATTTTCTACAGAGATAAAAAAAAACTAAAATAATAATAATAATTAAAGCTGCAAGCAGCATTTATCGGTGTTCAAGCATTTAAGGCTTTTAAGCACAAAAGCATCAAAAGGCATTCAGTTTTATTTAGCATACATTTATCCACTGACATAATAGATGGAAAACACCATTTACAGCCAATACAGGCAATTTACCATTGGAAATACATGGTTTAAAAGCTTTAACAGTTATGGCGCAACCTATGGTCCGATCTTTTTTCGATAATTATTGATCTAGACAGTCCAGAGAATAGGCCTAGACTGGTTTGGCTTGGCACCTAATAATGAGAGATCTTTTTGACGATTATAGCGCCACCTATGATCCGATCTTTTTTTCAATAATTATTTATCTAGACAGTCCAGAGAAAAGGCCTAGACTGGTTTGGTTTGGCACCTAATAATGAGAGATCTTTTGACGATTATAGTGCCATCTATGATCCGATCTTTCGTAAACTTTGCATGCTTCCTAACCATGTTAGGACACATATGCCCATCGAATTTTGTGAAGTTGTGACTTTTCTGGGGGATTTATTGGCCTTTGACTGAATTTTGCCACAGACCACTATCTAAATGGCCCTGTTACAGCCAACCAAATGCAAAATTTCAACTTTTTTTCAATAATTATTTATCTAGAGAGTCCAGAGAATAGGCCTAGACTGGTTTGGCAAAAAAACCAGGGACCAGTTCGCAAAAGTGGGTTTTGGACAAAAAACGACATAATTTTTCCGTCTTGAGCCAGGGATTACAGTGGTGTAAAAGCATTGAAGCTAAGTCAAACGGTCTAGGAGTTATGAGCAATTTAGTACTTTTGGTTGCTGTAGCGCCACCTATGGGCCAATCGGGCTCATACTCTGATAAGTTGTCCTCAATTTGAGGCCCTACCATCTGACAAAGTTACGGTTCCAGCCCTTACGGTTTGGGCTGTACAATGTGTTTTAGGGGATTTTCTTTCTTTCTAGCAAATACAATAGGTTTTCAGCACTTTGTGCTTGAACACCTAATAAAAAATCAACAACAACAGAAGCCTCGAGTATGGTAATGAGCATGGAATGACTCACAAGTGAAAACATGGAGGAAGAAAAAATTCACATTCACAGTAAATCAGTTTTGCCCAAGCAATCTGTACTAAATAAGCAAAGTCAAATGAGTGCCTGTTTATGTAGAGAGAGAGAGAGAGAGAGAGAGATATTCGGGGTGATTAAACCCGGTGAGAGATGGAGGAGGAGTTGATTAGACCAGGCTTTGAACAATGATTCTGCAACAAATTCACCATGCAGGGAGCTCAGAAGGGGAGGCACATTGTTTGTATGTGGATTTTCAAAGCCCAATAAAAACTGACTGCAAAGCCATTTCAAAAAACAAAGAGCTTCTTGCCTCCGCTACTAAACGAAGTCTGGCAAATCACACTGACCGATTCAACTGGAAGCCATTCACTGCGATTCGATCCATGAGATCTTCTGCTTGCATCTCTAGAGCACAGGTTGCAGTTTTTCGACCCTCATGTCGAGGAAATGAAAACTGTTACTTTGGAAGCCGCAGACATTGCTTCTAACTGAGGTTTTGCAGGCTCATTCCTCTGGAAAAAGTGTTGTGCGTGCAGTAAATCTGTTTTCAGTGTGAGCGCTGCTGATTTTGGCTGTGTGTGTGTGTGTGTGTGTGAGAGAGAGAGAGGGTCTTACCCGCTATCAGTGAACAGAAACTCAAGGTGCGTCATGTGTACTTCCCAGAGAGGAATGCTGTACCGATGAGCCAAAGAACGAGAGATCCCATACACGCTCTCATCCAATGTCCTAGATAGAATGATAGATACATAGGCCTTTTTAGAGTAGGCTGTGTTATGAATCCTGATTGACTTCATGATTAGTTATCACCACAGAGTTAACCATTTCAGACAGTACCGGACAGCCACTGTCGTTCACTTCACGTCTGTGGGCGTTACGCACAGCTCAGTGTGGCTGCTCCAATTTACCTTAATTGACAGAATTACTAAAAAAATATTTAGCTACCTAAAAGTTAAAGATTTTTAATAAAACTCAAGAGATGGTGTATGTGTGAAATTTCTTGATTTATGAGTGACGTTAGTCTAGTAGAATTTTAAAAAAAATTTTTACTAACTAAAAGATAAAGATTTTTTGTGTCACGCATGCATGTCTATTTCCCTCATATTAAATATAAAACGCTTGTGGACTGATATTTTTCCAATGTCTGGACTCCTTTATTAATGAAGTAAATAAACAGACCTTTCAATATAGTGGTATTAAATGCATTTTCTGAGAATTTATATGTCAAGTTTTTACTGCAAATGTCGAAATGCATGCTCTTTGGTCCATCAGTGCTTGTGTCAACATATATCGGCATAATCCTGACCACTTGTTAAGTTTTGTTTTAAGTGAATTTCATTTTGTAAAATTTGTATCTTTATTTTAATCAATGTTTTCATCAACAAATTGACTGGATTGAATCAAATCAAAATCAACCCGTCTCTAGCACGCAGTGTGCTTATCGTGCAATTTATATGCGAAAATTAGTTTTTACATGCATATGTCATGCATGGGTTAGGTTAGGGTAGGTTTAGTAGTGGTGTGGGATGTGTGTGTATTATACATTTGGGTAGATTTAGTCGTGTGGGTGCGTGTGTTTTACACAGCAAACGAACTACGAAAACCGTGTATCATATGCACGAAAAATATAAATTATAATTGCGTATAAATTGCAGGATAATACACAATGCAGAGTTTCAATTACATCTTTACTGAAACATTTTTTAAAACATTCTAATCTTGGCCAAAATGGCTGCCCATCAAAGGCCAGGTGTAACATTCGTAAAAATCCTGATCTGTCTTGTTCTAAAGAATGATTTGATCCCTTTTCTGGCTGCTCTTGCAATTCAGATCTGCCCTGAGCTGCTGGAACTTCATTTTGCAACCCCTACAGTAATCACTGGACATTTCGCCAAATCTTGCTAGACCTTAGTCACCCCAAACCTGTGATTCCAGTCCTTATAAAACTGTCTCTCAGGCTCCTTAAAGACAGGGCTATGATATGGATCAAAAGATAAATCCTGAAAAATGAGCTTCTCTTCTAGAGAGTCATATTCAGAGGACAGACAGATTAAAAGATATAGGAGATGTGTCATTCTTTTTCAACTCTGCACACATTCTTTGTGAATGTCAAGAGTGCTAAATTGTAATCTGGGCAAAAGGTCACTTCATAATTTCCATCCCTGTTATTTGAGAGTGTATGACTTCACCATTATTCAAAAATATGTAAAATATATTATATATTATAAACCAACATATGAATGCTATAGTGATCTCAAGAAAACAAGACATGAAATATATGCTATTATCTATCTATAATAGCTATAGATCACTATAGCATTCATATGTTTTTTATGTAGTACACACGAGCACACGGGCACACAATACTTACTCAGCCAGGCCCAGAATAGTCTCTTTCTTGTACTGGTTGTCGCTGGTAAATCTCTGGACATCGACTCCACGGCCGAGTCCCTGTAGCACCTGAGCCTGAGTAAAGTCTGTCAATCTTTCACTGTATAGTTGCAACTGACCAATCAGGGCCTGCAGTTCCTCATCCCAATTGCATCCAGCATGGTCTGTTACATGCTTGGTCACAAGACGTATCAGCCCTCTCGGATCAGCCTACATAGAAACAAGACAACAACTACAATGAAAAACATTCAAAAACCATTCAACTTTAAAAACACAAATATTTTATTTAAAACAGTAGGGAGAAGCATTACATTTCTCACACTCACACATTAGATTCATAGGAATAATCAAAAGAATTCAAGAATTGTTCAATGCAATTCTCCAGTCTGATTTGAGAATTATCCAAATAGCATATTGAGCTTCAACAGAAGAAAACATCTGTTAACAAATTTAGTAACCAACTAGTAGTATGAATAAAAATAGCAAATGGCTTAATTTCATATCAGCATTGAAGGCCATTCATTGCAAGAACAAGGTGGTATATGTCAATCTTAATCATAAAATGAATAAAAATACATAATCTTAAATTAAAATAAAACATTTTTCAAAGGTACTTGAAGTGTGATGATGATAAACACATTCTGCAAATAATTGTTGGAATAAAACTCCTGCTTGAAGACATTAATAGCATAACAGTTCCATTGAATATAATACACTTTTTAACTAAATTCTGAATATCAGGTTTATAATGTGGTCTCACACTTCTAGACCTGTATATTGTCTCTAATCCTGTGGTCTACGGTACACCACTGCAATTGTTATGCTAAGTAAGAATTTGAATTCAGTGTAATTCAGTCTGCCACGAAGAGAAATGAACAGGTTAAGAGCCTTGACAGAAGAACAGAAAATAGAATGATTACACACTAATCTATATGGAAATTATTACAACGACATGTCCTGAGTGCGATAACAGAATCTGATAATGGGACGCTGTGTGGGATTGTGTATTATTGAACTCTGACCAACAGCGCATGTTCTGAGCTGACAATGCAGCAAGTAGAAAAAAGAGAGCAAGAGGTGAAGAACAAGGCACAAGAAAATAAAAATGCTAAAAAATGGAGCACAACATGACAGATCTGTGTTAACGTAGATAAAGACCAAAGCCGGATAGAGGGATGAGAGATGGATTAAGAAAAATTAGGGCTGTCAAACGATTAATCGCGATTAATCGCATCCAAAATAAAAGTTTGTGAATATATGTGGGTGCACTGTGTATAATTATTTTCTATGTATTAATACACACACATGCTTGTATATATTTAAGAAATATTTTCATGTTTATACTGTATATAGGTTTATATATAATTTATATTATATATAAATATTAGGGCTGTGCAAAAAGTTAATTGCGATTAATCGCATCCAAAATAAAAGTCTGTGCTTACATAATATATTTGTGTCTGCTGTATATAATTATTTTGTATATATAAATACCTATGAATGCATGTATATATTTAAGAATTGTTTGCGCTTAAATTCTGTATATATATATATATATATATATATATATATATATATATATATATATATATATATACACAATCTATATTATACAAATATTTTATATATGAATAACACATTTTCTTAAATACATACATGCATGTGTGTGTATTTATATATACAAAAAAATTATATACAGCACACACAAATATATTATGTAAACACAGACTTTTATTTTTGGATGCAATTAATTGCAATTAATTTTTGCACAGACCTAATATATATATATATATATATATATATATATATATATATATATATATATAAAATAATTATACACCAAGCACCCACATATATTATGTAAACACACACTTTTATTTTGGATGCAATTAATCGCAATTAATCATTTGACAGCCCTAAGAAAAATACCTTTTTATTATTATTAATTGTAATTTTAATGAACAATAACACCACTGGTTTATCCTCATAGCATGTCCTCAGTCGGTCATAATTTATTTGACCCAATTGGCATCTTCAACTCTGCCAACTTCTACCAACTGACACATGAATCTAGGTACACTTTTATGGTTAGCTGCATTTAAAATAGTTTTCCCACCGCTGTCCGTGACCAGAACAGACCTTCAACTCATTTTTAGGTCACCGGTTGCTGAACCACTGATCTCTGGCATACAGAAAAGAGACATGATGGATGGATATGGCGAGCATTTGAACCCCTCTGGAAAAAAGCTCTTTCATGATGAAATATCTTTATCCAGCTATTCCCTTTCTCTCTCGTACCGTGTCTTTAGAGAGTGACAATCCAACCACAAGCAAGATTCAGCCTGTGGCTTATCCGTCAATTCCTATCCATCTTTCTTCTTCCTGTAGTTCACACCTGCCCTGTGTTTTGTGCGCATGCAATCAGGCATGTGAACTATAATAACCGACCCTGCGGCGCACATGCCCGAGAATTCAGGCGGGTTTAGACCGTAATTACCTATAATGATGTTAAAAGACCTTTTCGGATGGGTTAATGTGGTTCACTGCATATTTGCATGTTTGCAGTCTTCAGTGCAGTAAAATAACAGGCCATTTCGCATCTTATGCTAAACGTCCACAGGTGTGTACGAGAGTGCAGAGGTGATCGGTTTGGTGCCTTCCTGAATGGCCTGAAAAAAAAAAAAAAAACGAATGCTTGATCATTTACACTTTGAGATTAGAATTTTTTTCAATCGCAAATCAAAATAATGATAACTGCGCATCTAAAAACACTCAAAAGGTTTGGGCTGAAAAAATGATGTGCTTTGCTTACAAACACCTATTTAAATATAATGAGCGCATAGGTGGGCTGAATATATTTGCTGCAGGCTATGATGAACAGTTGTGTTCTCTGTGGTTTGGCTGTCTTGCTCTCACTCTGACAATTATGCTAAACAGCGTTTTGATTCCCCATCTCAAAGACAGAACGAACACACACTGAGCATCTCGACTGCAACCCCCAAAGATCTGGCTGGATGGGGTTTTATTATAAAAAGGAGTTTGTTTAAAAGGATTAATGCCTCGCCTACTGATGGCTAATGCACACACACGCACACATACACACAAAAGCACATGGTGTGTTAAAAGGAACATCCATCAACATCAAATAAAAAGCTGATAACTAATCACTGCATCCTCGCTGGTACTCAGACTGCAATATTAAATTACAAGCTCGTGCTGTGCACGACAGATGCGGCACCGGCTGTAATGCGTCAATCGTTAATAATGTGTTTATCAAGCAACAATATCTCGGTAAGTAGATTTCAAAGACCAAAGGTAGTCTTTTAGCTGTCTTGCCACATTATAATCTTACAGGAGGTCTGTCTGTTATTCCACATCAGGGAATGGATGCATTGCATATAGATCTGGGCTGGTAATCGAAGGTTTGGCAATTCAGACCCT
This sequence comes from Hybognathus amarus, assembly GCA_030378365.1. Classification (NCBI taxonomy): domain Eukaryota; kingdom Metazoa; phylum Chordata; class Actinopteri; order Cypriniformes; family Leuciscidae; genus Hybognathus; species Hybognathus amarus. The sequence continues at coordinate 43,011 of JAQIUQ010001977.1, read as the reverse complement.
ACAGGGGACGATTCAGCTAATCAGCACCGACCGAGCGAGGGATTTAACCCCAGAATCATTTAATAAACATCATCAAGGGAGATTAGAATAAGCAATAGCTACAGATGGGATGATAACTCAGAAATGCAAATAAGCATTCTTAATTCATAACTTACTGATGAAGTACTGTAAGCAACAATCCTATGTGACAGATAAGGAAATTAAATGTTATATATTATATGTATTATGGTACTGCAATCATATCTGTAGTAAATCCATTAAAACTGGATGTATTGGATTCTTTTTTATTAAAAAAACATTTAAATGGTATCCATGTAGCTATTTTAACTACAATCATTGATTATAATATCTAAATCATTGATTTCAAATAATTGCTAAAATGTTTTTCTTTTAATAAAGTAACTTTTAAATCAGCAATATTGCATTAGATTTATCAAAAGTGACAGAAAAGACATTTAAAATGTTACAAAAGATTTCCATTTCAAATTAATTCTGTTCTTTTGAACTTTATATAAAAAAAAAGTCCTGACATTTTTATCAGTTTCTGTAAAAATTAAGCAGAATGTTATATTGACTGTTTTTGCTAAGAAGTTATTCTTGAGCACAAAACAACATGTTAAAATGATCTCTGAAGGCACATGTGAAACTGAAGACTATATAAAAATAGATTATTTTACAAGTTATTTCCCTGCTTGTAAATTTTAAAAAAGCCAAATCACACACAGAGAACGTTGTTCTGAACAAAGTCAAACAAAGATTTTATCGTTACACTCTCTGACATTTAGGCTTGCAAGTGAGTAAAAAAAATAACATTTTAAACAACATTTAATATGAAATGTCTATGTATAGTATAGGCTTTGTCAAATCTTCTAAATCTCAAAAAAACAAAATGCATCTTGTTCATATGTATGTAATTTTGAAAGTTTAATTTGGATTGATTTTAAAGGGGTCATGAACTGGCTTTTTAAATGTTTATTATATTGTTGTCTGAGGTCAACTTATGACATTCGCTTGGTTTTTGCATTCAAAAACATCAAAATGAATAAGTAATAGGCTATTTTGTACCCTAGTTTGGAGCCTAGCTGAAAAACGGTCGGTTTTATGGGCGTCTCGCACTGAAGACTTGGAAGTAAACGCCCTGCGTACTGGAAACAGTTTTGCATATTATAATGAGTTTGAACTCACCCGTCGATGCAAGTGGGGAAATTGTTTTGAAAACGTCCAATGTTGTAAAATGGCGACCGGAATGATTCGCCCATACATGTTCGAACCCCAGAGTCCGTGTGTTGCACAATTCCCGTCAGATCATATATACGGCACAGCACCGTTCTTTACTCTTAATCGGTCTGCAAATCCAGTCTTGCTTACAAAACAATCCTCAGTGAAATGAAGTGAACAGACGAACGATGTTTTACCCTCATCAGCTGGAACGTCATTAAAAATAAAGTTTATCCATGCAGTCCTATTGGAATCCAGAGGAAGCTTATGAAGCGACTGTCTTCTTCCACAACCAGGCACTGCACAATATTTTGTATTGCTCGGTAGCTCGAATCCGGTTTGTCATCACGAGGTAGGCCTATGTTATTTAGCTATGCGTGAAATGCGTGAATCAGTGGGCGGGGCTAAACCAGCCGTGTTGAAGTAGGCGTTGATCTTTTCTGCGGGGGTGGGGTTTAATCCTCTTTGACGTCATAGTTCCCTACTTTGAAAACGGGTCGTTACTGAGGCTGGTGTCAATAAAAGCTTTTATTGGACTAACAAGGACGTTTTCAGTTCTGAAATTTGCAGGATATTCTTATAATATGATGACCTCTTGATTTTCTCAGTTCATCACCCCTTGAACAGGACGAAACTATGCACAGTACAATTTGAACAAAAACATCTTTTTTATATAGTTTTTAGTCAATTAAATAAAAACTAGAACAAACATTACACTACACTAAAGACTAATTTACACTAAAAGATCCATCTAAACGGAAGTAATTCAAAAGATCACAGATCTTTCCCTTGGGCAAATAAAAGAAGAAAGCATGCTTTTCCAGGGATGCACCTCTCCCATTTAAAGCACACGCCGCTTTCCATTTCGAGCAGAATCGGGAAGAGAAAAACAAAACCGGTTGCGGGAGAAAACACTTGCTCACTGTTAGTAGGGCGTCACAGTACAACAGGATCACAGTCTCATTCCTACACAGAGAACATAATTATGCACTTAGTATTTAAAAGAAACATCTTGTTGGGCTTAATTTGCAATGCAAAGGCAGTGCGCCGTTTCAGATGTAGCCGAATTCATCCAGAGGCCCGACTGCACGCTCGCTACAGACCTACTTGCTTTCAAGTAACAACACGTACATGTGCTGCCTGTGATAGTGATGATGTCTGAGGGGGATCTGCTTAGGAAAAAACAGAGAGAAGGCAAAGGAAAGCACAGGAATGATGTGTGACGGGCCAGAGAGATAAACTGTGTGTTGTGTGCGAGAGAATGAGGAGGTTTAAATTAAGAGAAAAGGAAGGATAAATGGATTACCATGAAAGAAATGAGTGGAGAGGCAAGAGGGAGCGAGAAAAGGCAAATGAAGAGACAAATGGATTAGCAAACCCAACGCGAAATGTCACTTGTCACTTGAAAGAGAACAGGTGGAAATAAAACACACAGAATATCATATTCTTTCTCTTTCCATCAGCAGTAATGGATTTTTCTCTAGCATTTAACCAACGCCACACAGAGGAACATTACAATCCATTAAGAAAGAGTGTGCTCGTGCAGATGTGCGAATTGCTATACGGTGTACACTAAACGCTAGCCCCTTATTACCCCAGCTTTCCTTGGAAAACATAATCACTCTGAGTGCACCTGTGGGCAGTGTTTGGCCGTGAATGCAGTGAACTGTAACCTTGAAAAGAATCAACAAACAATCACTTCCATCCATGACCTTCTTTATTGCTCGTTAAAAGGGAAGGCCATTCAAAATTGCAGTTCCAACTTGAAAGAAACAGGATTGATAAGTAACTTA
>JAQIUQ010001977.1:0-35000 GCA_030378365.1 Hybognathus amarus | reverse complement strand
AAACCTACCAAAGTCCGTTGCCATGATTTTTGGAATGACTTATCGAAAAAAGACGTTTTAGTCGCATAACATCGGTTAATAGAAACACCGTCATTTCGCAATAGTTTTTATCGACATTTGGAAAATATCGCAAAAGTTTTGCGCAAATCTGTAATGGAAACGCGCCTAAACTAGTATAGTTTCTTCAAAGGATCAAAAGGCAAAAGCACTAAGGTACTGAAAGCACCTAAATGTTGGATGTTTTGATATATAAATGTTGGTAACGTTGTTTTAGGGTTCAATTCTTTTAACTTGCCTATACGCTTGCATATTACTAGGATACTGGCTGTTTATTAGTACTCATATCAATGCCTTATTTTGCATGACATAAATCTACTCAACTATTATGCAGTACATGAGATCCACCAGGAGGAGTTGGATCAAGATCCAAGGGATGGAGATGGGTAGAATTAGGGTTGGGTTTAGGGATCAGTTGGGTAGGTTAAGGTGCAGGTAAGGTGGGAGGAGTTGGATCTGGATCCGACTCCTCCCCATGGATTTCATGTTCTGCAGTGAGAACCATCTCATTTTATCCCAAGAAATTGGCATCTGTGACACTGGCCTTCATTCATGGTACAAAAATGCCAATAACAAATATTTAAAATATATGGTCTTTGTTGTATTCTACATTCATTTGGAGATGAAAAATTATAAAAAAAAATATTTATATTACAGATTGATGTTGCGATTAATTACATAAAAAAATGACAGCACTAATTTAGATGTACCGTGTTCCAAATTTTATAAAAAATGCTAAATATAAAATAACATACTGTAATATTTAGTTTGACATCCTGTACAGTTGCCGATCAACATTTTCCTGAAGGTTAAAAACTTTTTTGTTCAAAATATTTTGTAGAAAATTACAAAAAGAAATACTTAATCAACAATCATTACTCTGCATTATCATCATCACTATGCACATTACCATCATCACTTTGACAATTCCTGTGAGAAACCTTGAGGACTTGATGTTTGCTTATGATTCTTTATGAAGTTTTAGCTAACTAGCACATAAACGCTGACCTTCATGATGAGGATTATTAGAGCTCATCGCAATGATGAGGTGTGTTGGTGAGTCCTGTGGTCAGGAAAAACATGGTGCAAAGGGAGAAGACCAAGACAGTGTTCCTTCCTCGTTAACTAACGACTCTCAAAGTGAACTGAGAGGAGCGTCATTATAACACACCCAGAGAGAGAGAGAGATGTGACGAGACTTATGAGGAGAATGAGAGAGAGAGATGCTGAGGTGCAACTGAGGGTGAAAATGAAAGATGGAATTATGATAATGGAACGGAGGGAAAGAGTAACAGGAAAAATGAGAAAAGAGGTGTGCAGAGAGAGGATGCAAAAAATTTGCAGGGAAGCGGTAAAGTGCTGTCATGTGTAATGCAGATAAACCTGAAATATTACAAGAAAAGAGGAACAGAATGACACCATAGAAGACGTGCAAAACAGGCAGAGGTGGAATGTGCGGAGAAATGGGCAAAACAAAGAGAGCGAAAAGCTGATACTGTTCTATCAGCCCGTTTCAAGGTGAGAACTTCTATTGTATCGCTAATGAATTCTGTTCTTGACTCGTGTAAGTGTTTGGAAACTTGCTATAGTGCCAGATAAAGAATAATGGCTGTGGAATGGAGGGTGACAGAGAGAAAAGAGTATGCGCACGCTGACCCGGTAAAGCGGACTGCACTTGTCTTTAAAGCAGGGTGCGAGGGAGGAGTAGATTTGAAGAGAGTAGCAATATGCAGCTAACTGCAGTGACAGTGCCGATGGGGCTGCTTCTAAAACACGCGTCAGCATCCAACACCTGAAACCGAAAAAACACAAAGAGGCTTTCAATAAGGGGTGCACCAGTCCAATACCACTTGTTCCAGAACGAGGTCGACATGATACGATACCTATTTTCACTGCATTTGACATTTTTAAATGCATTAGGTAGAAACCAAGAGATTGTGAATCTTATTGTTGAATTAATGCATGTAAACAACATTGCTGAGTATTCTTCCTTAAAACTCAAGTGAACCAAAGACAGTCTCAACAACGCGGTTTGAAAGCGCTGGTGTTTCTGACGGCCACAAACTACTTTGTAACCAATCACGTCAACGAGTGGATCTCTGAGCTGGTGTGAGTGAGTGGAGGTGGGGTTAATTGCATATTCATAGAAGCAACACTAAATCGAGGAAAGGGTGTAGAGTAACATTAAAGCTATTTTAAGAATTCATCTTTTGATTACCAAAAGTTTTTTCCTTAAAAAAGGAGAAAAATTAAATATGTAATTTTGGTGATCTAAGATGAGGTTTAAGGACTATAGTGGGACTTTAATAACACAGTGCATATTTAGAGCTGCTTCAGCAGGGCTCAATGCTAAGCATTTTTCTATTGGCCTGGTTCAAATGTTTAGATACCAGTAAAATATCACAATTATCTATTACAATTTTGATACTAGAGCAAAAACTGCACCAACATTAAACATTTCCTGAAGTTTAAACACTTCTTTGTTCAAAATATTTGTAGAAAATTACAAAAAAGAAATACTTAATCAACAATCATTACTCTCATTATCTCATTACCCTGGTTGGGTCAGTTCAAATGTTTAGATAGCAGTAAAATATCACAATTATCTATTACAATCTTGATACTAGAGCAAAAACTGCAAGCCTAATTAATGTAAATTATTATTCAAGAGAAGTAAACAGTCAGCAATACAATAAGAACAATTAATCCAATTACGAATAGGACAAATAATTGTAAAACAGCACTGCATTGTCTTCATTGTATAAATTAAATATAGATGAATCTTTATTAAAGTTATCGAAAGTCTTTCAGTCAAGGGCAGTGAGTTACATTCAGTATATACTACCCTTCCTTTAAGACTTTTTGCATATACAGTACTGTGTCCAAAACTGCTGATTTGGCATTTATATGTATATTATAGTGTGAATTGACATATATATGTGGAAAGAGTGAGCAAAAACAAGTGTGTTGTTTAGACACTTTGAGACAATACTGTGTACTTTGTTTGCCATGAAATTCTTTTTAAACAAAAAAGAGAAATAAAATAAGGAAAAACTGAGACTAAAAGCATTAATGATTCTAAACAAATTAATTTAATAAAAAAATGGCCTCAAATTAATTTTATTTTCTGAAAAGTATATTCTAAAACTTTATACATGAACTTCATTAAACATGAAAATAACACTGAAATACTAAAATGATCACCTCTAAAAAAATCTATTCTACATTAAAAAAAGAAAAGACAAAAATCCGAAACAATAATACCACCGGCATGAAGTTACAAACGTGTCAAAAACAAAATAAAATAAGAAAATTCCCATTCTAAATTGAACTTCAAACTACAATAATTGTTTTACATGTTTTTTTGTTTTCAGTTCAGACCAAAAAATGTACACAGATTTTTGTTGTTGATGCTACAAAAAGAAGTGGGACAATGGGACGCTTGACACTTGCAGTAATGTCCATAATAAGCAGGATGAGTGACTGAATGTGTCAGGAACTCTGACCCATGAGGACCATTAAGGCTAAAGCAGTAGAGGACAATGGCCACACTAACACCACATCAATTTCAACCCAACTCCACCTGATAATGAACAGAGGAATCACTGGGGACATGCTATCAATTTTAAGCCCATAAAGATTTTTTTAAATGATTTTATTAGAGCATGAACCAATTACCGATCTAAATCTAAAAAAATGTAATAGTACTTTCAAATGGAGGCCCCTGATGTAACAGGAGTCAGGACAGAGGCTAATACTGTAAGCATTAGACATGATTTCAGATTTACAGAGACTTTTAAATGGCTTTATCTTTCAATACCACACAATTTTGACTAAAGTGAAAGAAACCGTTATGAAAAACTATAATCTGAGGCACACACACAGTCACTCAAGATCTGCAAATAGAGCAGTCAAACTCACCTGAGGTAGAGCCAGTAAATAGGCCAGAGCGAGTGTCATATCTTTGGGAAAAGCATCACTGGCCAGCTGAAGGAGCACTATGAAATGACACAGGGGATGGAGAGAAAAAAGAAGGAAGAATATTTCAGAGTTATTCCTGCAGAGCACCTTGCTGTACTGTAAAATGACGTGAAAGAAGAAAGAGAGAGGGATGAAAATGAGATGAAAATCTCATTGGCAGTGCATAAAACTGAAATGTGACAGTAACAGTAATATTGAGACTATGACACTCAGATTTAGGTGCAGGACCAAAATATCATTTAAAAAAGCAATAAGATAAGAGAGGCTGTCTTATAAGATAATAGGACAATTAGTTGTTTGTTTGGTTTGTATTTGTGAGACATTTCACCGAACAGACACATCCACTGTGGAATCTCATTGGTCCAAAATACTGGCACTCATAGCAATATATACAAACTTGCTAACTATTTCATCAACTATCAGTCATTCTGATTTTCAAATACGTGTAAGTGAGTGATTTTTGTCAATTAAAAAGCTTTATAAATTATCTTCGATGATCTATGATCTATAACGCGAGATGGGCGCCACCATATTTGTCTGCGCCACAGTTCAGAGAGTACTGTCAGTCGGTCTTACAGCATGTGAATTCATCAGTTTCTCCCGAAATACATGTAAGAAAGTGTCCCATCTTGATGTAGGTCTGGCTTGCCAGGCTAGACATATGCAGCACCAGACTCTCAAATTCGATTAGTGGGTGACGCAAGTAATTTTTTCAGCAGCCCATCAGTTCCCATTTTTAAAGAACTGCAGATAGCGTTAGGTTTTATTCTGCTATTCTGAACCTCTGATGGAATCAAAATGCATTTTGCAAGTCAAACAATCTTGGCACGAACAATGTTATCAAAAACAGCGGGAGCAGAGGGAGTCTTGTGTGTGCTGAAATAAAGGTGTTCGCGTTCCTAACAGTAAATGTTTTAGTGTTTTCAGCTGTTTGACAGATTCTTCTAACACATCTTTCCTCAAAGTCCCTTTAAAATTGAAAACTAGAGGTGTGGCTTTACATAGCAACACAGGGAAGCTGATCATAGAAAGAGGCTGTCATTATACTTAAAAACTTGTGCTCTGCTCTATTCTAGAGTGTGTATGTGTGCGAGTGTAAAAGAACATGAGAAAGACCAAAAAGATAGACGCACTTTAAGGAAAAAGAACCGGATAGACAGGATATATATATACACACTCTGGCCGCGCTGCTTGTATCATCTCACTCATGATCTGTGGCGTGGTGAGAGAGCTTTTGAACTAAACAGGTCTTGTCTACTTGTGTTTGTATGTCATATGAATAATATATACGTGCCTCATACATGGAATCAGAGTGCCTACTGTATGTAGTAAATGGAAAATCTCTACAGCAAAGGCCAACTGCTACATGCATTCAGTATGTTTCTACCATTTATTAAGTAATGATTTACACAGTTACTACTTACTATATGCCTGACCATTCAGTATTGTGAAATATAGCTTCCAGAAGGTGAGGGACATCTTGGGGGAAGAAGTGCTGCATTTTATCATTTTAACGTGACTTTTCATGAAAATTCTAAAATTCAAGATTGTCACCACCATATGATGTAAAAATATGCAAATTAGATGGGAAAATGTAATCCCTACATAAACTTTGGGTCATCTTTAATATTTCTCTAATTTACAGTAAGTCTCTATCTTTTATCACTTTTAAAATATAGCCTTTTGAAATTAAGATGTCAAAATCGAATGTTTTAGGAAAAAACCTCCATCTATTTTTTTGTTTTGTTTTTTAGATTTTTACGGCTATGGAAATAAAGCACTTCTAAAATGTCAGCCAAGCTTATAAACTTTAAACTTAAAATTTTGTGTTTGGTTAAGCCAGAAGTGGTGCGCGTCTCACACCAGCACGGGCGAGAGCGGCAAAATATATTGAAAGGGTCAGCAAAGCAAACAAGCATGTTGATCGTTATTTGTGCAGACTGACCACAAGTAGGGTATTTGGTTAACCTCATGACATCTTAACATGTTAGTTACATGTTTGCTAACTGAATATTCCAAATAAAAGCATTTGTGTGGTGTGGCTTTTGTGTTCATGGTTGTGCTAGTCAAATTCACATTCCCGCTGAAAAACAAGCATTCTAGCGTGAAAATTATTACTGTCCAAAATCACCCACTACTCACTATATAGTGGACTATCTAGTGAGCTCGCCATTTTGTAGTGCTGTCCGAATGTATAATGATGATTATTATACCCAATATAGTCCACTCAATGTATCCCAGAGTGCATTTTGAAAAGTAGTGTACAACCGATGGTCACTAATCCAAGCCCTACATACCATCATGCATTGCGCTGATTCGTAAAAATAAGTTATAATCACGTGTGGAGTCAGCGCATTATAACAGAAACGGACAGAAACTACTTTTAGTTTTTAAATTCTGGGAAATAACCTCAATATAAAGTAATGTATTTATTTAAAAAAATATATTTAGCCCAGAGCCGGCTTGGCAACAGTTGACAGATGATGTAATCAACGGCGCCGAGAGACGATCGAGTTGTCCGAAAGTGGTGTTTCTATTATGCTGGTGAGCTCACTATATTATGCTCCACTAGTGGTTTGAGTGGAGATTTCGGATACAGCATATGCCTATAAATAGTGTTGCGCACCTTCTTTTTAAATTCACATTTCATTTTGCTTGGGAACTAATGTGGTCGGAACCAAAGTTTACAGGACTGCGTTTCCTGGACTCCTCTCAAGCGGAGGACTTCTACATACGGATTGGTTGCCGCCGAACCGCGTCATAGCTCATTACCATAAAGTTGAAATCACTTCAACACTAACTTCAACGCTCTCTCCGTCAGCTCACATTGAAAATTAATGACTTCCGGCCACTTTGACGCTCTCAGCATTTTTGTTTTTATCTGGGCATCACACTTCTGACTATGCAACATTATTACTTTTGACTCCATTTATAGTTGTATATATGCATGTATGACAACACATTCTTGCATGTTTTTCAGCGTCTCCATGCGTTCACACGTTCCATGCGTGTGAACGCATGGAACGTGAAAACATGCAAGAATGTGTTGTCATACATGCATATATACAACTATAAATGGAAAAGTAATAATGTTGCATAGTCAGAAGTGTGATGCCCAGATGAAAAAGAAAAATGCTGACCATATCAGAAGCGGAAAGCATCCCTAATTCATAACCATTAAGCATTTCACGCATAAGAACAGAGATTAGAGAGGACATGCGCGGCAATATCTAAACAAGAGCAAAGAACCATGACTCTTTTATAGGAAGAGTATTCAGCATACGTTTCAGCGTGCAGGTCATTAATTTAGCATTATCAGCCTGACGCAAGCACTTCCCTTTCATCTCACGTTCTCCCACACGAAGGTGACTTTATGCCTGTGGTGCGCAACTGAACGACAGTGACACAGGAGGAATTAAAGAGAGGATAAGAAAGGAAGAGGTAAAGGGAGATTCACTATTTGCATTCTTCCACCAAAGATCCTGCACCCGTCCCATCACTCCGCATTGATTTTTTCATTCGCCTCATCCATCTTGAAGCAAAAGGCCTTGATATTTTGACTAGCCGCTATCTCTCTTGTATCGGGAGGGTGCGCATTATTTACTGCTGTCTGCTTGCGGTGAGTACACATTAATTAATCAATATGACGCTATTCTTCCAGACATGTAGCCGCGAGTGGTGATACATCAGTGAGAGGCGAAGGCCAGGCGGAGGAAGCTGCCCCGGGGCCAAAGATTACAGCATTCCTTGCAAGGACACTGCGAGCTAACAAGAGGGCGATGACGACTGGTGGCGGGTTCTTAACTGGGACGGGTGAGGTCACTCGTCACCGTGATGAGAGTTCATTTTAGATGTAAATGTTGGTTTATATAAGGAGCAATACCTTCGGTTGCAGGAAAGAGATTCTGTCCCTCGCTGTTGGTTTCGGCCAGTTTGCCGGTCCGCAGTAAAACTTCTGCAAAGTCTTCTTGAGGAGTGTAGACATACGAGGAATACACATCCTCAGACTGAAAATAGAAATGAAGGAGAGGAGATATTACACTTTTGTTTTTGCTTACTTATTCTTAATTTTTTTTCCAAATCAGTCCCCAAAAAAACACATAATACACTACCATTCAAGTTAATGCAGTAGTTAACATGTTTCAATGTTTCTAAAAAAAAAAGTATTCTATGCTCAGTAAAGCTGCATTTATTTGATCAAAAATTAATACATTTTAAATACATTTTTAGTGGTGGGCATAACTTACTTTTTTAAAATCTAGATCTCAGTGTAATCTTTGAATTAATCTAGAGTAATGTAGATTAAAATGGCTCAGTTGAATTCTACCAAAGACATTCAGAATATGTGTGCTACCCAAATAAATAACCTTGCAGGTAGTTTGTAAATGAGCAGGGGCGGAGCTAGACTCTTAGTACAGTGGAGGCGAGACTTCATCATGGGGCTCTCTTGCAACCAAGTCATTTTAAAATTAAAACCGTACAAAAAAACCTTAAAATATCTGATGAATACATATGTAATAATGTGTCAGTTGTTGAGCAAAGTAAGCTTATGTTAAATAAAAGTTTATGTGCCGCTTTCAGAGCGGTCACGTCTGTAACGGGGAAGGTCACGTAACATTGTTTTTCCCTCATAAAAAATAAGACAAAAATAATATTTTATGTTCTGTGGAGAGCCAAACCTTCTTCATCCGGTGGGTAATATCACTTTTGTACTTTTGCCACCTAAAAGTTTACGTTTTTGTGTGTCATGTCCATTTCGAATGTGTATTTCCCTCATATTCAATTTCTGGATTCCCCCTACAGTGCAATTCGGCTAGGTATACATCTGCGCTGAAATATCAAGGTGAAAGCCATCATATCTTGCGTAATATAGACCCAGCTCCCAACCCAGCTTTGAGAATAGATTAACGGTGATATTTGTTTTAACTGTCCGAATAAGTGTCTCTACGCTAACGTCGATAACGGCCCATCAACAGGCAATTTTTAAAGCTGAATTTTCAGCATCATTACTTCAGTACACACAAGCCTTTAAAAATAAAAAATATAATAACAATAAATAATAATAATAAAAACAAGTATAATACATGCTCACATAATATAATCACAATAATGTGTGCATATACATAAACACCTAAATAAACAAGAAAAAAGAAGAAATAAAATCAAGTTTTATCCAGAGCTTGTCTCCTTAAAGTAATCTAAAAATGTTGCTCCAAGATGTTAAGAAAAGGTCGGGTTTCATTCTAACTCCAAATTTGATCTTTTCAAATTTGACTGCAAAAAGTGGAGAAAAAGTGGAGAAGGCAGCTTGCAGTTAATTAGTATAATTTGTCTAGCCAACATAGTGCAAAATTATGCATCTCTAAATCTGTCAGTTTATGATTTTCCGAAAAACCCCCAAATAAAGCAGTCAATGCATTGGGGTCTATTACTATGTTAAAAATGTCTGAGAAACAACTAAAAATCCCACCCCAAAACCTTAATAACCCTAGACCATTGAATGTCTTAAATTGAATAAGCCTATGCCTAAGCTAACTGAAGAACAATGTATCCTTTTTAAGATTGTGTCCCAGGTTTCATCTTCTAACATAGTATTTAGGCCTCCCAAAGAGATTTCAATGACCTACTAGATGGGGTTTGTTTGTTTGTTTGTTTGTTATTATACAGTACTATAAGATTGTGTTATTTTTGATGGAGATACAATTGTTTAAAATTATGTATTATTATTATTATTATGTTTTATTACTCTTGACATCCCTTTTATGTTTTTGAGAGAAGTAGAAAAGCTCACCAGCTCTTTAATTTTTGTATGTTACATAAAGCTATTAAAGTATGCTTCCAGAAATAAACCACACAAGTCATATGGACCACTGATACATTATGATATACATTTCATTTTAGAAGTTTGAAAGGTTCAGATTCACTGTAATTACATGGAAAAGAGTGATCTGTACATTATTCAATTTCTGCTTTTGTGTCTCAGCTGAGGAAGGTCAACATGAGTGTAATTAAATGACAAAATATCCTTAACCTCATACAAACTCAGAACTAAACTTCATATTTGCATTTTCCTTTATCACAGCAGTGACTTTGGCAAGACATGAGAATGATAGAGAGTAGAGAGAAAATAAAGCTGTCAGAGAAAAACACAGACAGATGCAAACCAGAAGGAAGGAGATTTAGTAAAATTTACCGCATTGATGTATGGAATCATCGAAAGAGCTCCTCGTAGAAAGGACTGCATCCCTGCCTCTCCAGATCTGTGTTCCGATTGGCCGCACCGGTACGGCTTCTATCCGCGGCCTGTCCCTAAGAGGAGATAAATGCTCATTAAACATTCATAGGATATTCATAAAACATTCACAGATACGCATGCAGGAACCATTAATGTTTCAGCCATGCTCATAAACGTTTGTATGGGTCCAGATCCTTCTGCCGTTTGGGGGGGGGGATTGAGGAGAGTCACTATGGAAGGCCATCAGGAATGCACAAGTTTCTGCTTGTCATCAACCATTTCACAGGAAGGACTCTGGCTTGAGGAACCAGAAACAGGAACTCAAAAAAACAAAGAGACACGCAGACAGTCAGCCGGGGAGAGGTTCATTCAATCAGTGCCAGGTTTTAATGGCATAACAAAATCTGCCAAAAAAATGTGCAGCGAGTCTCACTGTTGAGCTTTGTCCAAACTATTCCTGGTGGTTATGTTTTGAAGAGGAGTGATGCATAATGGAGCAAGGTTACAGTTCTGAGAGTGGCGAACAAAACCTTTCAGCCTGAATTTAAATGTGACTTACATGCAGTGGGCGAAGTAAGCTGAGGGACTCCCTCCACCAATGGGAGTCACTGACGGTGGTCAGCACGGCTCTGGTAGTCATGGTGGTGTTGGTCAGGACCTCTATGGTGCGGGCTGTGGTTCTGTGCAGCAGGTCTGTAGGGTAAATTGATCCAGGAACAACAGCTCCAGCCTGCAGTGGGCAGCCAGGGAAGATTAGACATGAGCCATAATGATAGAAAATAATAAACATATTAAAACAGATTTTTTTTCTTTCTTTCTACAGGCACCTTTAGCTTTCTCACTAGTGATATTTTCTCTAAAGCTGCTGTTGGAAACAAAAAGTATAAATTCTTTACAAATAAAAGAGAATTAACTTGACAAATCAGGACCATGATGCTTTGATTTATTGCACAATGTAACCAAAAGAATATGTACCTAGAGTATTTTAATACATGACAATATATGATAAAATGCTAAAACTGTAAAAGAACACGTTCATACCAATGTCACATATTAATAAATAAGCAAGGCCACTGGATGATGTGGGAAGGTGTGGAGAGAAGGAAGATCACTTGGAGCGAGCTGTGGAGTCCAATATGCTGAGCTTTTCCATCAGAGCCACATATGATGTTCTGCCCTCTCCAACCAACCAACATCTCTGGTTTGGAGAGGATCCAGCCAGCCTTCATTGTCTTGCTCCAGCAACCTTGAAACACATCCTGGTGTGCTGCAAGACCAGCCTTTACGCAAGGCAGATACACCTGGTGCCACAACCAAGTGCTGAAGTGTCTGGCTGCTACACTGGAGAGTAAGAGGTAACCTTCAATGCATGGGCTCTGGAAACCCAGACTACCTTGCGGCAACCAAATCCTTCATCCGGAAAGGGAGAAACGGTAGACCAATCGATCGCCTCCAGACTCATGCCCACTGAATGCAGTCCAGGACTGGGAAATGTGGGTAGACTTAAGTCAGAGGCTCATCTTCCCACTCGAAAATCCAGCGACCAACTTGCGCCCAGACCTGGTCCTTTGGTCCAAATCCTGTCGACATGTCTTTATAGTGGAACTGGCAAGTCCCGTGGGAGGAAGCCATCGATGAGGCATTTGAAAGTAAAAGGATGCAAATTTGACTGTCAAAGCAGAGGACCGGGGCTGGAAAGTAAACATGCATCCAGTTCGAAGTGGGCAGCAGGGGCTTTGAAGCTAGTTCCACCACAAGGTTACTAGAGGAGGTTGGAATCAGAGGACAGGGTTAACGGAAGACCAAAGACCTTGCAACTGCTGCCAAAAGAAAGCAGTCACTGGCTGTGGCTGAAGCAGAAGACGACTGTATGAGCTGCCAAGTGACCTCATGGAGCCTCCGAGTGCGACACACACCCAGGTCTGATCAGCCTTGGGTGAGGGTGTATTGTGATAAAAGGCCGAAACACCCAATGAGGCCGGGGTGCACAACTCGATGAGGTGTCGTATTGGAGGCACCAGGCGGTCATCCCTAATCCAAGCCCACCCAAGAGGTTGGCGGTCAGATCTTTTCCTATTTAGCACCAAAACTTAGGAAAAATTTCCTAACATTGTCCAGGAAGCAGACACACTCTGTCAGTTCAAATCTAGACTAAAAACACAAAAACACAAAACTCTTTGGCCTAGCATACACATCATAGGCTTCTATAATTAAATTTAGGCTGCATAGTTTGGATCAGCTGGAACCGGGAACACCTCTTACTAATCCTGATTTACTTGTTACATCATAAGAAGGATGGCATCTATGTTAATATTACTCTCTCTGTTTATCCGAGGTCTACTGCAGTCTGCCGGAACCAGGCCATATCCAGATCTGATGCAGGATCTACAGAATCTGGACACGATGACAATGCAGTCCTGAAGTGTCAACCAGTCTCTTTCTTGTTTACTGAAGTCAGCCGGATCCCGGCCGTATCCAGATCAGATGGTGGACCCATCCATGATGCAGCCCTGTGAAGGCCTCATCTACATGATCAGTACTGATCCTTAACAAACTCGACTCGATTCGGCTAGCCTTTGTTTGGTTTTCCACTGTGTAAGTTGCACCTGTTCCTGCTTTAGGGTACTTTGTTTTTGTACCACCTCCAGCGAGGTTCTAAGCTAGCTAAAGTGAGCTAAGGTTATCATAAAATGTCACGTGAAAACAATGCCGACTGCTGATAGGTCAGAGAGAATCGTCCCCGTTCACTCCGTCATCATTGCACGTTCCAGATGGAGTATCCCGAATAACCTCGCTATTCTTAAATAGTTTGGCCAGAGACAGTTACTAAACTAACTACTATTATTATGGCAACTCGGAAGAATACGCCGTGGTCAAACAAGGAGGTGCAGACTTTCCTTTGTTTGGTGGCCGAAGAGAGGATCCTGCGAGAGATTGATAGGGCAACGAGGAACGAAAGGCATCGCTATGATGACCGGGTACTCTTTGTGGCGATACTGTCTGCAATGGAAAACGGAACAAAAAGCGAGCTGAGCCGAGCCGGTACTGGTAATGGAAAAGCGCCAAAACATCTAGTCCTAGTAAGTATACTATTGTTATTTTTTTAAATACATTTACAATTTTATAAGACTCAGTATAGTAGGACCTGACTTAATTAAGACCATTAAAGTCTCTGTAAAGGCAATTCTACAAAAAAGTTCTAAACACATTATAAATGTTACATATGTATAGCTAAAATGTTTGCAATTTTACGGATTGCTTAGGCGGAGCTAAAACAGGGCTCGATGACGCACTGAAGCCCATGAACTCCTGGACACACCCCTATTTGATGACGCGCAGAGTCTGATAGAAGTCTGAAGAGTCTTTTTCTGTGGTGTGACAAACTCAGAACACATACTTAATTTTGACTTTACAGGGACTTTAAGAAAGTAATTGGTGCCAATAGCCTCTATGCACGATCGCGTCTGAGTTTGTCTCAGCACGCCCAGTTACTTCCGGTGCTGCGTCAGTCTATGGTCAGAAGCCGGTTTTGCGTGAGGTGTAGATAGTATCAAATTACACTTGCTGTTTATAAAAACGTCCTGCGGTTAACGTGAATGATGTTAACAACACTGTGAGGCAGTTAGCTGTCACACACAGAGTGAAAAAGAGAAGTTATTTAAATTATATATTTCGAGCTACATCAACAACTTTGAGGGTTAGTATTCTCTTATATCGTACGAAATTCAACTAGCGAATCAGCGTTTCTATAATCGTTGCCTCCGTTTCTGAGAAAATGGATTTTATTCAAGTTTTGCCGCTATACACTTGGCCTGCAGAACGCGCTTCCGGAAGTAAGAGACGCCGACTGAGATTCTTTCGGACACACGTCATCAGGGTTCGTGCATAGAGGCTATTTTGATTTCATATTGACGTTTCGTTGATTTTAGGGCTAGGACAGTCCCAAAGTGGATTTCTTGACATTTAATTAAATTTGTTTTTATATAACCAGTCAACAGGTCTAGAGATTTGACACACACTTAACTATAACGATTTGTGTCAGAAGTGGACTTACACTTACACGCCAAATAAACATAGGCATTCAGAACTGCAAATGTTATCATGTTTTAAGTAAGTAGAAAATATGCTAAGGCAAGAATTACCCAGCAGGGAAAATACAGACACAAAGAAACTAGAGTAAATCCTAGCAGGAACAGAGATATCCCTTTAAGCCTAGAAAACAAACAAAAACACTACTATAGTCATCTCATTGCACTAAAGTCAACATGCATTATAAATGAAGGTATAGGCACAGGGACGTAAATTGACTCCTGAGCAAGAACGCTCTCCGCCATCAATGGAGCAAAGCACCGCCAGCTCTCTGTAGCAACATGACAAAACAAAGCGACTGCAGGTGTTTACATGTTACCGGGATGCTTGGTGAACTTTTCAAAAATGTCAGAAACACGGGAAATGAACATTAGCCCACACTGCCCTTCTAGATCGTGTGTACAAAGCCAAACCACGCATTTGCCCTCATCAATACTTCATTCAGTTTTTAAATGCACATTTACCCAATTAACAACACACCCCATTTACACAAATCTATTTTTGTGCACATAAAACCTTAAACATGCAGTTTCCTTTCTCATGATGAGGGGAAAACAGTGCTTGCTATGAGTCAAGTAGCTGGGCTCTGAAGCTATATTTACACCATATGAAGAACACAGAGTCACTCTGTCACTGAGGCATTGAACTCATAGTTCAGTCAGAGGATGTGCTTTAAAGCCCACTATAATGTAATAACCCAGGGGAAGATTTGCCATTCTACGCCACGAATGAAGCAAGGCTGCTCATGTTAAAACGTGTGATGATGAAAGCTTACAGTCAAGCAAAAATTCCAAATTGAAACTTTTTACTTTCTTATTTAAGTTTCATGGACTTACTGGGAACAATTTATTGTTCATCATTTCAAAATAGAAAAAAGGTTCTTAATCTTCAAAATATAATAATTTATGCTTTTTTATTTGCTATTATTATTATTATTATTGTATAAAGAGGTCATGACATTTTGCAAATATGCATGTGAAAAAAACTTTTATTTTCAACCTTCATTCTGACCCTCTATCTGAAATGTTCTGTTAATGTTCTGTAATGTTCAGCTCAGATCCAAAACAGTTGGATGCTTTCTCTTTCAACAATGTTTTTTTTTTTTGCCACTGTGCCACTTTTACAAAACAAAATGCTCTGAACCAACACATAATCATCCGATGTGATCTGGGACACTTTTAAAGGAAACCATCCACTTGTTTGACACTGTTTATAATGAGGAGGACATTTTAAGCTCTGAAACATGGAGGATATATAAATGGTACATAGACCTCTTATACGTCAAGGCAAATTTGAAATTTGATCTCTCATGCCATGAACCCATTAATGTTTTATTATATATATTTTAAAATGATTATGACACAAATGTTTTATTATATATATTTTAAAATGATTATGCCACAAAATAGGACCAGTTACATGTAACTAGTAAAGGGAAAATGTATTTAAAATGGTGAAAATAAATGCATTTGGCGCCATTCACATATAGCGCATAAAAACGTGTACAAAACGTTGGGGCGCCGCATTCTCCTTTTTCCAAAGCGCTCCGGTTGGTTCTTGTCACGTGTGCTTATGGTGCGCTTGCGGCATTCTGAAAAGCTGAGATGTTTTTTATCTCGATGCGGCACGGACACACTTGGAAAAAGCGAGTGTGCCGCACCGCGACCACGTCACTTCCATTATGAGCGTGCATACATTTGAAACTTGAGTGCACAAAAGACGTGATATGTGAGTAGGCCCTTAATGTGTTTTTTTTTTTCAGAAAATAAATTAACCGTAAAATGTTCATGTTGATAAAGAAAAGTCTCTGGACACACCAAGGCACCAACAGGCTTCACATACAGGCTTCTCAGGAAAGAGTAGCACAAAATTGTTGTATAAAAGGTAAATGCACAATACTCAAGGAGCACAATTAGCAAAGATTTATCTCTCAACAAATATTTGCTCTTCAAAGTGTCACACTCATAGACCCTGCATGATGTATTCAGAAGCGTTGTTCTTTACCTCTGACAGCTCGCTGCCTGTTCTCCGGGCTTGAGAGGGATCAATCTTGTAATTTACAGCCTGGTACCAGAACCTAAGACACGAGAGGAGAGCAAAACATTGACTTTTTCATTCATGCCCTTCAGCATAATTCCTTTTTTCGCTTCAATTTTCTTTGCCCTTAAATGTTTAATCGTTCTGCCAGTATTTATATTTGACACCGCAATAAAACTTATTTAAATTACAATTCCATTCCTCAATACATTTTCTTTTGAGTGTTTCAATGTGGAATCTATCTTGGTATACATAAATCTACTTTAGGTCTTTCCTGGAAGCAGCCTGACACCAAAGGCAGTGAAGACGGAGAGATAGAGGCAGCATGAGCTGGAAAGAGGCGCTCGAGAGTTAATGAGTATGTGTGCCGGCGGCGATTTCTAAACTTAAAAGCTCCATTTTAGAGTCAAGAATGTCTAGTGCGTCCAACACAACATATGCATATAGACAAAAACTCTGGAAGTAAAAAGCAGGAAACTTGGCAAATGTTTGACTGCAGTGGAGGTCAGGAGTCAGGTTTCTACTTGAAGTGTCAGAAATGAATTACTAGTTATTGACAATTGGATTTTTTTGTTGTTGTTATGCAAGGACACTAGCAAGCATCTCTTTTTCTCCACACATATATAAAAACAGTTTAAGTGGACAAAAATGCACCTGGGTCTGAAGGGAACTGGAAGCCGCTAACAGGTTCTGGATCCTGCTGGGAGGACAGTGTGTGAGGGAGAATGCCATCAGCTCCTGACGGGCAGAGAGCTGCGAGTACGTCTCACACTGCCCCAGCTCGGCACACACATCCCAACCATCACTATAGCCTAGAGTGACGGAGTGAAAAACAAAACAAGAAATGTATGCACAGCACAGTCATATAATGTACAGGGGATATTAACTCCCATTGAGAGAGTTTCAAAAGAGACACACACAAAAAATAAAAATAATAAATAAATCAATCACATAAAGAGAGCCTTAAAAACACTTTTCCAGGGTTGAACGCTATTCAAGACTGCCTTTTAAATTCTGATTAAATTAATACATATTTAATTGCCATTTAAAGTTAAAGGAGTAGTTCACTTTTCAAAAAACATTTGCTGATAATTTACTCACCCCATGTCATCCAAGATGTCCATGTCTTTCTTTCTTCAGTCGAAAAGAAATTAAGGTTTTTGATGAAAACATTCCAGGATTTTCATCCATATAATGGACTTCAATGGGAAACCAAACGGTTCAAGGTCCAAAAGACAGTTTCAGTACAAACTGCAAACTGTTCAAAGGGCTTTAAACGATTTCAGACAATGAATAAGGGTCTTATCAAGCGAAACGATCGCTCATTTAATAAATAAACAACCAAGTTTAAGTTTTATAAGCTCAAATGCTCAACTTGCTTTGTTCTGTGAGCGACACACGTTTGTGACTCTCCTTTTCGAACTTGTTTATCAGAATGAACGCATACTTTTCCGAGTCATTTGGTTAATTCCACGAACGAATTGACTCTGAAAAAGATTTGTTCATTTTGATGAATGAGTTCGAACAGGAGAGTCACGAACGCGGCATACACAGAACAGAGCAAGGCGATCATTTGTGCTTATAAAACGTAAACTTTTTTTTTTAATGAGCGATCGTTTCGCTATAAGACCCTTATTCGATCGTCTTGAACGATTTTAAAGCCCTTTAAAAAGTTTGCACTGAAACTATCTTTTGGACCTTGAACCATTTGGTTCCCATTGAAGTTCATTATATGGAGAAAAATCCTGGAATGTTTTCATCAATAACCTTAATTTCTTTTTGACTGAAGGAGGAATAACATGGATATCTTGGATGACACGTGGGGTGAGTAAATTATCAGCAAATATGTTTTTAAAAGTGAACTACTCCTTTAAAACCGAAGAATGAAAATGGAATAAACATAGCTGATAAACGTGCAATTTTCAACTAGAAAATTCAAGTCGGTCAAGATATGTCGGATTTACAAAACCTTAATTGAACGTTTAAAAAGAATAGATAGATGATAGATGGATACAGTAGATGAAGACAGACAGACATATACTTTCAGATACTTTCCTACAAAATCTGCCCAGCAACAAAAACAACAAAACCCACAATCCTCTGCTTCAGCCTCAGCAATTGTGGCTCTGCGCTTCAAGTTAGCATAGTTTCAAGAATCTGTTGCAGTTATATACTTGTTTTTCCATCCATGGCACTTATTGCCTCATGTATTCAGCAAATCTTTTTAATCTTTAGCACTCTTCCTCATTCTCCATGTGACTGAATAATTACACCGTGAAGCTGGAGAGAAGCTAACCCATTTTCCACACTGATGTTAGTGAGAACCGTGAGACTGCTGCCGATAGCAATCAGAGATTAGCACATCTTCTGTTCTTAAGCCTGCATTAATCTACCCCAGCCTGAAGCATACACACATACACGCAACACCAGTCTCTTTCCAATATCTGATGGCACATTGACTGAACAGCCTCACACACACGCACATACACATAAAACACCTTCTGAGCTCTGACAGAGATGAATCTGCCTAGAATGATAACGAATCGGTCCTGCTGATCACACTCAAAACATTTTGCTACTCAAACCTGACTTATGAAACATCAAAATTCTGCAAGCAGACTCTGATGCAGTCCCATACCCTTGGATGAAATATCTATGAAAAATGAATCTCCAAGACAAGTCTTTTTCAAGGTTCATGGATAATAATTTAAATTCCCCTATAGTCAATAACTGTATCCCTTAAAACTCATCTTTAACCACCAAAACGTTTTTATGCCTTAAAATAGCTTGAATGTTGCCTCGTTGAGTATACACGGTTCTTTAAATATGCTAATTATCCCCGCCTCCACTCACTCACACCAGCTCAGAGTTCCAATCGTTGACAATCACTCGAAGAAAATACTCAGCAACTGGTGTTGACTTGTGAATTTGGACATGGTTTGTCTTAAAGCATATTAAAAACACCACACAGAGATACAAACAACATTGAAAGCTTGATTTTGGAAGCTTGAAGTCATTTTAAAAACTACACTGTGTGATTTTTACCCCCATCTAGCAGTGAAAAAGGTATATGATCATCCAGTGAATATTCGTTTCAGTTCCTCTCAATTCCGATTTCGTTTTAACTCCTGACGGTGCCCAATGTAGTCCAAGATTAACATGGCTTCCAGTTAGACCTCGTCCATGATTGTTAACTCAAACGGAAACGCGAAGCTTGAATTAACGGGTATGTCCCTCTTTGGCTAATGTACTTTCAAGATGGAGGGGCAACATGGCGAACCGAACATTAGAACCCCTTACCCGTATGTATTTTCAATGGCATATTATACACTCATCAGAATACTTTGGTAACACTTTACAATACCGATGTGCACTAATATGCAGTAATTCATGCTTAACTAATGCACAGATAATCATGAGTTAATGTATAACTAATGAATAACTAAAACATTAATTAATGATTACTGCATCAGCAACTAATAAAGAGTCTATATGATTAATACATTAAGTAATACATGAATTGCTATTAATTCACTGTGTCTGTGTATTAATTCCTTAATAACTTATTTTATTAACTAATAGTGTAAATTAATGTGTTAATTACCACAATTAGTCATAGCTATGCACTTCAACTTCCAGTTGACTGCCTTAATCAATCATTAGCTAATGATTTGCAAAGGTATCATTATGTTATGACTTTACTTGTTGGGGCACATCATTATTAACTAGTCATTTAGTAATTGTAGTAATTTGCACATGAATTTGCATTAACAATTAATTAATTAATTAATCATGTATTAATGCATATTAGTGTACCCGTCATATTATCTGGAAGTTGAAATACAAGGCTTTGGCTCATTCTGCTAATTAACATATTAATTAACACTATTAGTTAAAAAAATTAGTTATTATGGAATTAATCCACAATTACATATTTAATTAATAACAATTCATGTATGAACTAATACATTAACCTTACACACTCTTAATTAGTTCATAATGTGGTAATCATTAATGAATAGCTTAGATAATCATAAGTAACACATTAATTCAGTATTATCTTGTGCATTAGTTAAGCATGAATTAATGCTTATTAGTGCACACATATTGTAAAGTGTTACTGAATACTTTATTAACAAAGTAAATATACATTAATGAGCACAATTTTTTTGAAAGAACTAAGCTTTTTTAGCTAAGAATAAACTAAGAGTTACACAGTGTAGCTTTAAAGAGCAACTTCTAGCCAAACCAGCAAATATTTTCCTTTTTTTATGTTTTTTTTAAAGCTTTCGTCAAATCCAGTGACTATTCTACATCTGCAGACCGTACTTTAAACTTTTATTGCCAGATTCTTTAATAATGCGAGAACCTTGCAGACTCTATTTCAACATAAACACTGAATACATTTCATTTTAATAATAAGCTTTTTTGGTGGAAACGTGAATACATACAATCAGATATAAATCTATCAGGGTAAACATCAACAAATATCATCTATATAAAAACAGATCATGATATCATATGGATAATGACTTTTCATGGTAATAAAATCTTTTTTTTTAATCTGATCAGAAAAGTATTACAGTTATTATGCGAGAACTATGGGAAACGGGAGGTGAAGTAAGTCGATTAGGCCTAAATGCCTACAGTAAATGTAACAAAGAAATAATACTGTACAATTTCATCCACACATTGGAATTTTCTTTTAAAACTCTTAAGCTTGAAGACTTTAAAGAAAAAAAAGTCTGATCCCAGAAAATCTGCAGTGCATTTCTGATTTGGATTAAAACAAAGTAGAAAGTGAAGTGGGATTTCGAGTCAAGCTGTGCCGGCTTGACCTGCAGCCATCAGATCCTGGCAGTGGATGTAGGAGGCCTTAAAGTCCTGACAGTGCAGAGCCTGTTCTGCCAACAGCGTGAGCACCTGACCCTTCCTCCTGGCCTCATCATCACCTAAATCATCACACAACCATGAGATTCTGGAACATTACATCATCTGGCTGTTATTAGCATCATCAGCAGCACATTTTATTTCAGTGTAAATTAAAGACTCAAAGAATCAAAGTTTCAAGCTTTCCTTAAAATATACTACTCAAGTGTTCAGTATGAGGTTCAATAAATTAATTTCCTTTTAGAGGTTTTTCTTAGAAATTCCTGGATGTTGTACAAATATCGCAATCTCTTTCACAGCCCTGCTCTCAGTCCAAAATAAGAAAGTAAAGAAGACCAAGCAGCCTGATGAAAACAGTGATAGGGGTATGTCTTTTTCATTAAAGTGTGTGTCGAGCATCAAAGCCCAGACAGGCAGTAATACGAGCGGGAGACGGGAAAGTGAGTGTGTGCATGTGTGTGAGCGCCTGCGATTCACGTATCATGATTATTGTGCGGTAAAATCGAAAAGGTCGATACTACGGGAAGTGCCATATTTCAGTCATATCCAAACTGATTTATGTGTGACACTGAAGTCTTGATATATCAGGAGCATTTATTGCTGCCTGTTTATCCTCATTGCACCTTTCTCTTATGCCAGCAAAGGTACAGGCGCAGGTGTGCTGACAGCACGCGCACACAAACAAAACAGCCCTACAGGCATTAGTCGAGGGTAAGCCAAGGTGAATACATCAAACACCCAGTCACTTCATAGAGAGCTAATCAATTCCACTATGTATGGCAAGAGCTTCTGACGTCCTGCATACTGATCTGTCTGGCATCCTCTGAAGAGTTAAGAGCTTTGGATTCACCTCAATTATCCCCTGCAACTAACTCATGCACTGAACCTAGAAGACAACTGACACAAATAGGTTTGGGTTGTAACGTTTAAAAGGGGTGGTATAATGCGTTTCACAAAAAGTAAAATAAGTCTTTGATGTCCCCATAGTGTGTATGTGAAGATTTAGCTCAAAATACCCCATATAAATGTTTATATAGCATGTTAGAATTGTCACTTTTTGAGGGTGAGTAAAACGCAGCGTTTTGTGTCTGTCGCTTTAAATGCAAATGAGCTGCTGCTCCCAGCACAGAGGGCGGAGCTTGTCTATTTACCTCACACAGACATGCACTGAAAATTTTAAAAACTTTTAGCCTTTTATGTTCAAACTGGAGTCTGGAGAAGATGGAGAGACTCAAGAAGAAGTGACAACATGTAGAAGGAACAGGACATTTCTGAATGGTTAGTTGATGATATTTATGTAGCTTATGTGTAGTTATCTTCTAGTCATTGATTAGCATATTCTGTCTTGGTAATCTATAAATCGTGTTCCGCAGGCTGGGTTTATGTAAATTTATAGGGTTGGTGATGTCACTCACCCAAGGAGAAATTCTGTAGTCCCTACCAGCCGTTTGTGAGTCCTTAAAAAGCTATTTCTTTAAAAGAAAATATCTCCCTTTGCTTCGAACTTTGTAGCATTGCAACTTTGCAGATGTTGTTTATGCTCAAACAGCAACATTACACACTAACTAAAGCTAGAAAAGTGAAATCATAATCAACCACCCTTTAACTAATCGACACTTCCCACAAATGGGGGCAACTCGGGTGTCCCTTGACTTCTTTTATTTTTAAAGGTACCAATAAAGATGGTTTGAGATGACATTTTTGAAGGCTAATAAAATACTTTAGCATAAAATACAGTTATTGTGCTATGATTAAAAGTAGCAAGGATTAAAAATAAAATGCACTGCATGTATAACCTGCTGATTTTGGGCTAAATCACCTCGGAGTTATTCAACAATTAAAATCGGTGCAACAATGTAGTAATACTGACAATCCGTCGATTTGATCGTTGACCTATTGTAACCTATCGTGTATAAATATATGTATATATACATATAGGTATATTATATATATATATATATATATATATAGGGTATATTATATATATATATATATATATATATATATATATATATACACACACACACACACACACTATATACTGTGTATATATATATATATATATATATATATATATATATATATATATATATATACACACACACAAACACATACATATACATACATATACATATATAAATCTTATCCTCATGGACTGAGCCAGATTTGCCAGTTCTTGCTGTGAGATGTCTCTCCACTCTTCCACCAAGGCACTTGCAATGGTTACAGCAGACATATGTTTACACTTAACTTTTTGGCAGTGAAAAAAGGATAAGCAGTCCTTCCTGTCTCCCTGTAGGACTGTCATAGGTATCTTACATTATAGACATTGCAGTGTTTTTGCTTGGTGCACATCTGCTATCCTCATGCCTCCCTGAGCAGGACTACTAGCATGTCAACC
The DNA here is from genome assembly GCA_030378365.1 of Hybognathus amarus. Lineage (NCBI taxonomy): Eukaryota > Metazoa > Chordata > Actinopteri > Cypriniformes > Leuciscidae > Hybognathus > Hybognathus amarus. Next base: position 11,310 of record JAQIUQ010001977.1, on the reverse strand, counting down.
AGGGTAATGATCAGGGACCCTGGGTATCTTTCTCCTGTGTTTTTTTTTTTTTTCAGATTCAGTAGGAAAGGCTCATAGTTTCCCAGTTATTGGAACTGTAATCTTAATTGTTTACTGTTCTAGAGGTGTTTACTGCTAGGTAGGATTAAGTGGTGGTGCATTTATATACGCCCGTCGATGTAGACATCGGCCGATTTTGGTAATTTTTTTATACATCGGTATCGTTCCGATGTCAAACATAGGGCCGATGTGAACAGGCCGATGATCATTCCTGATGTATTTGACGTGCGTGTAGATTTGAGTGTGGGGGCTGGGATGTGCGCAAGTCCGTTTAAAACGTCAAGCGCCTGAAGACTGGAACTGGCGCGCTGTTTTCTGTCAGCCTAATGCGTAATTTTTGTCCCGCCAAAGCCACATTTGACCGGTGAGTGATGTAGATGAGTGACTGCTTCGCTTGTTTAACTGAGGGAACGAGAGAGAGTGAAGCACCGGGTCGCGCGCGTCGTCTTCAAACGGTCTCTCCCTCACTCGCGCATGTTTATGAATTGAGTTGACTGAATAGACGAGAATACACGATGGTAAAATGTTTTTTTTTCTGAACTACTGGTTGTGAATTGTGCTAAAATAGCGTTGCCTTATCTTCTCTGAACAGCTTTCCACACATCAGATCAGATGACATAAACCACACTTTCAATAAACCAAAAAAAATCTACCTGGTGATGAAATGTTTTCTGTGTCGAGAACTATAAAAAATAGGTTGAGACAAATCTCGTGCGTTGTCCTAAACTGCCTGGATAATCACACAACATGTGCCGTGCTCCGTTAATGACACATCCGATTCGCGAACTAATGACTCATTTGAACCGATTCACTTTAATGAATGGTTAAAACAACTGATCTGTCCTGCACTGAACTCAAGAGACATAAATCGGAAACACTTTACAATAAGGTTCCATTTATTAAAGTGTACATTTATTAACATTCTATTAATATTAGTTTAATTTAATATTATAATATATTAAATATATATTTAATATTATTTAATATTAGATTTACTCCATGACAAAACCACCAGCCCAGTCATTCTAGAATTATTCATTCTTTCCAAATAGAGATATTCAAGTAATCTGGTGAAATTGTTTTTATCACAAATCACAATATATATCACAGAAAAATAAAATATCACAAAATGTAATTTTTTACCAATTTCGTGCAGCCCTAATCCTCGCTATGTGTTTTCTATACAGAGATATCGACATCGGTAAATATCGGTATCGGCAATAACAGCAATATTAATATCGGTTATCGGCATCGGCCACAAATTTTCACATCGGTGCATCACTACCTAGGATTTATGTTTTATAAATCCTTATATATATATATATATATATATATATATATATATTAGTGCTGTCAAACGATTAAAATATTTAATCGCGATTAATCGCATTAATGTCATAGTTAACTCCGATTAATCGCACATTTTTATCTATTCTATATATCTTTTGATTTCTTTTTGTTACATTATTTTTTCTCATTTTAATGCTCTTATCAACATGGAAAAGTGGATTGGCTTGTTTAGTGCAAATGTTTTTTTATTATTATTATTGAAAATAACATTGGAATAGTGTTAAATTTCACACTATATAAATAATCTCTCACACAATGTAACACTGTCTACCAATAAAAGGGTGAAAAAAATACTGACAGGTCCTAATATTGACGAGGGGTGGAGAATTCGCATCAGCTGTGTGTGTGTGTGCTTGGCCATCATCAAGTGGTGTTTCAGACTGGACGTGCTGTGATGATGATAGCTCAGTTCACAACGACAAAACACACAGATCACTTGGTCTTGTCAATGGGACAGTTTGGCAACTTTTTAAAAGTAAACTTTCCAATTCAGAATCTTAGGGCATCCATTTCGGTGTCTCGCGCTCGTCATCCACTCAAAACGTAACGTTACTATTTGGCCGGCTCGCAAGCCCAAACGAGTGTGTGCGGCACAAAACATCCTCGCGCTGCGCTCTGAAACCCATTCATTTCAATGGCTTGCGCGTGCGAGGACGTTTTGTTGCTTCTTCGACCAAAGAGCAAGCGGATCTAGCTAGATCGGAAACAAAACAACAGGCATGCCACAAACACACGTCTTCGGCTTTGAGTGGATGACGAGCGCGAGACGGCAAAATGGATCAGGACGCATGCCGCGTCCTGTTGCAAAAGCATGTGACAGAAAGAGCCGTTAATCGCGTGAATAAAAAAAATTAACGCCGTTAAAATGAGTTTGCGTTAACGCGTTGAGTAACGTGTGAACTGACAGCCCTAATATGTATATAGATATATAGGTATATATATACATATATATATATATATATATATATATATATATATATATAGGTATATAAGGTAAGGAGGGGGAAAAAAGAACCTCATAAATGAATAGCTAAAAAGACAACTGCAATATTATATAAGCCAGGGTCTGATCTAGTATCAATAATTCTGAAGTGCTACTCCAGGCGTCCTTCTCACTGAGGGAAAGGAGAGTGACTATGTCACTGACCATTTTTGGAAAAAATAAATGACTAGTTGACTGTTGAGCTTTCCACAAGCTCCATGAACCTTATTCCGGACCCTATTTTGTGAAAATGGCTGATCTCTACCAGGGTTGCATTTTGCATGCCATCTCACCCTGTCACAAACAGCTACTACCAATTTTGCTAGGTCGAACAGGTACAATCAGCAAAATTACCCCACCGTCCTTGATTTGCACACTGCCATTTCCAGTGTATGAAACATGACATGCCAAACATACCAGATGTGGGACAAACAACACAGCTTGCGCCGTGAACATGGGGCCGCAGAAACTGCACAATGGATTTCACTTCATAAAGAATAAAAGATAAAGAGTAGTAAAGCGTAACAAAGGCTAACTCTTATACAATCACTTCATACTTGAATTGCTGATTCATGGAACCAACTGATTGTCGAGATTCATGAAGTCTACATCCTGATGCCTGCATCTTTTGGCCTGCCCATTGCAATATTCATCTCCTAACCCCTGAGCAAAGTAATACTTCAAAGAAATCCCTACTGATTCATTTCAATCCCTCGACTCCATGCGTATTCATCTATTTATTCACCTGGTATGTCAGGACACTGCTGATTCAGCAGATACAGATTAAACTGATTCTCTAAAGCTTGCAGATTAACGCTGTTTAATCTAGAGGAAATAGTCACTGGAGTGTAAGACTGTCATGTACACGTTGGGAATGTATATCAAAATATTTATAACTTTCAGGGATTGCATTGACTAGGAACTCAGAAGCTCTTGGCTGAAGTGATGCCAAGACCTGATGTGGGTCATTTTTATCTTAACTGCTGTGGCAGGCTGTCTGTGACAGTGTTGATGAATCTTCGTAGCTGGAAATACTTCAGTTTCAAGCGTTTTTCTGCAGACGGACATACATAAATGGACCGTTAGCCTGATGCTGAAGGAAGTTTTCATTGGGTTTTACCTGCAGCGCGCAGCAGCTGTCTGGCCAGGCTGAGCAGGAGAGTGGACTGTCTGTACGCAGTAGGGCACTGAGAGATGCACTCCTTTATCAATGATAGACGATCTGTCCGCAAGACTGCACTGCAGGGAGAGAAAGAGGAAATGAGAGAGCGGGAAAAGACAAAGACACAATCTAAGACTTAGCAGAAATCCAGTAGACTATATGTAGTACTGTGATATAGTGGCTAAAATAGACAAAAAATGTGCAGTATACAATCACTGTTTCATACAAACCCACTAATCTAGCAGAATCTGCCACATGACCATACATTTACACAAAAAACACAAATAGTTGAAGATTCTTCACTTAAAATAATCAGATTTTCATGTTAGCATTTGTGGAAACTTGCCAAATGACCATAAATTTACAAAAAAAAAAAACACACCTTGACAGTTTGAGATCTTCAGCTTTAAATCATCAGATTTAACTTTAGCATTGGTTTTACTCAGATTAACTGCATTTTTTGTCACATGAGCATATATTTTAGACAGGGCTCATTAAGGAAGGAACATGCATGAAGAAGTGATATGCTGTTTAATGTAAAAGAAATGTAAACCATGTACTTTTAAAGATCAGGCATTCCTTATTAAATGAAACATTGTTTTCCAACAAAATGATTTGTGTGGTAAAGTGTGCCAGACACTTCATGCTAAATTTGTGGCTCAAATAATAGTGAAAGTAAGCTTTGCCTACTGTATAAATGCAGGAAATATTATTATTTTATCAAATCTGAAAAAATGTTGAAAGATTAATTGCAACTTAAAAATGTCCTTAAAATACTAACATGCATATTAAAGATCAGGCATTCCTTATTAAATGAAACCATTTTTCCCAACAAAATGATTTGTGTGGTAAGGTGTGCCAGACACTTCATACTAAATTGTGGCTCAAATAATAGTAAAAGTAAGCTTTACCTACTGTACAAATGCAAGAAATATTATTATTTTATCATTTCCAAAAAATGTTCTTAAAATACTAACATGCATATTAAAATATTCTCTTAAAATATTCCAATTTAACAGAGCAAAAAACAGGTTTATGAAAAAGTGGACAACATACAACAAATTAAATCTTGTAAATGGCTATGATACAGTTGCATTTGTAATTCTCATTTATATTAATATTTTTACTTGAAGTGTAAATCCTTAATGTGGAGCAAGTTGCATCTCTGGACCACTTCTTTTTTGTTTGTTTTTTTAGAGAAATGGAATAATTTTGCCTAATTTCAGTTGATGGCAGACACCTAAAAATCTAATTTCACCTTGCTTAGAGGACAAAGCAGTTAAAAAATGGCACAGTTTACCCCACCATACCATAATGCAACTCACTTGAATTGACTTTCCATTTCCATGGTCTTTCATTCACACTGCTACACACACACACTCTCTTAAAAAAAAAACAGAATACAGGTTGTACTGTGCAGTATACATCAGCTAGAACTACTAAAACGTACTTAACTAAAAAAAGGTTTAGAAAAACAAAACAAAAAAACAGAATTCACTGCACGCACTTTCCACACTTCCTGTCATAACAAGCAAGTAGTTGTGATGTGTGGTAATTGGATGGACACAAAGCAGGTCTCTGCTGTCTGACTGAGCACAGTTTAAAATATCGAGCTAGAAGTGGACAGTGCTGGAGGTCACGCTGGTCTGCCGCAGACAGGGGGCCGAGCTGGGCCACGAGTTACAGGCCTGCGGGGGGCAGACAGCTCCATCTTTAGAGGACACCACTGGGGACCAGCCAGCCATCAGCAGCACCTGCCAAACCCATTAACCGGCTTCCGAAAACAGCCGCGCATCTTCAGTGTGCAGCAATAAGGGTTTTTGTTTTTGTTCGCTTAAACGTGAGCCTAATTGATTACACTTCATCTTTTGCTTCTTTATCTTTCACTCTTTTACTTGTAAAGTAGAAAAGCAAAAATTTAAATGCAAAAAAAGCAGATAAATTAAGCTGTAAGTCAAGCTTTGAGGCAGGCTACAGCTCCCTGTTGTATGTATAACTTCTGCTAGGAAAAAAGACTGGTGCACACAGACAGTCTCGGGGTCACTCTGGGTCAGGAAAGGCGAATAAGCTCAAGGAGAGATTCCACTTTATGAATTCAGACTTCCTTTATAAGTTTGGGAAGGAGAGTTGAGCTTCTCCTTGCCTTGCCTCGACTAGATAAAAGAGATTCGCTTCTTCAAAAGGACACTGGGAGAAACCACATGGGGCTAAAGAGGCCTTCCCCTTTTTCCAAATACGAGAACTTTTACTTCACTTTTCACTTGTATTGTATTATCAATGATGTCTCTACCATCTCACAAATGTGCTTCACTGAACAACAGATTAACAGTAGATGATTGTCTGCTTTAGATCTCCAGAACATTAACCAGGTTAATGTTGGTTTTTACCAGATTTCTCTGTAACCTATACAAGAAAACTGAAAACGAATGATGAAAAGCTCTTGATGTCATATGAGCGTGTCAGCTATATATATCACAAGAACGCGGGTCTTGATGAATTAAGGGGCGTCCATACAGGACATGTTCTTGTGTACAGGGTTCATACAGGTTTCTTTAAGTTAAATTCAAGTCTTTTTAAGACCTTTTTAAGAAAATTAATACCTATTTCATATTCCTACCAGCAAAGAAAAACTAAATCCTTCAACTTGTGTTCATTTATTTTTCAAATGTGGAATGGGTAGAAGATGATAAGCCAAGCAGGTGTGAAAAATAAAAACATTTCAGTAGGCCACAAGAAAGTTTGCCGAACAAATAAACATCGAAAATCATAATAATCGTGGTTGACAAATGAAACTTTCTAGGAAAAATACAATACGGAGAAGTTACATACAGCAGTGTTAATTTTGACAGCAAATTTTGATTTAGTTTTAGTCTCAATCTTTTGACTAAAAATTCAACTAAAACTAATTTTAGTCATCTGAATTGTTTTAGTTTTAGTCTAGTTTTAGTTGACGAAATATAATAAGATTTTAGTGATTTTAGTTTTTTTTTTTTTTTTGATTTTCGAAATCTACTGTAAACTAAATCTACAATAGATTTAGTCGACTAAAATATGAGTTTAGGTAAATTGTAATGTGTTAATTTAGAATTTCTCTACAATTTCCAAACCCATATACTGCCGGAGAAAACATATATTAACCTATTAATATGAATGATTTTTAAGTTTGAACATGTTCAAAACTTAAAACAAAAAGGTGTGTGGTTGGTTTACATTTTTAACATTTTATGAGACTGGGTAGATCAGCACGTTACAGTACAAATGTGTGCATCTACGACACACGCAGGACATCGGTTCTGACTGGATCGCTTCCCAGATCGACACTTAACATTTTCATCTAAATTTTATTCGTTGACGAAAATGTCAATAGATTTTCGTCATAGTTTGTCATTCAAAACTAGGTTTTATTTAGTTAGTGTCTCGTTTTCGTCAGTGAAAAAAGGTCGTTGAAGAAAAGTTTCCATTATTTTCGTCAATGAAATTAACACTGACATACAGCACAATTTAAGACCCAGACATCAAAATTCAAGACTTTTTAAGGTATTATTTCCAAATTCATAAATTCAATGCTTTTAAGGCTTTTTAAGACCCCGCAGGAAGCCTGTGTGTAAGAAACAGCTAGACAGAGCCCAAACAAATGGATAAGACAATGTTTGCCACCAAAGGTCATGGTGAAACAGCCAAATATGTTTATTTTGTGGATATAGACCAACAATATTCCGAATGGGACAGATCTTTTATACACATTTTTTGAGTTTTTATAGCATGAAAGATACGGAAAATAGGTGAGGTTTTGTCTAGTGCTGGATAATGTAACAAACCTGTATGCTTCATCGCTCAAAAATGTTGACCCAAGTGGCATTCTTGACTGATTTTAGAAGAGAATCAACTTGGGACGGCTAACTTTACTTCACTATATTTCTATTAAATCATAATCTAATTATGACAAATTACATATCCTTGAAAAGACTTCTAAATAGATATTCTACCCCTGTTTTGTGTTACAAATTATGTAGGAAGAGTAATTGATGAATTTATGACAAGAGTGCACCTCAAAAAATCTGCATCATAACAGAAGGTTTGACCTTTGTCACAAGAAGTTCGATGCACCCAACGCAAAATGGGTTAAAGCCATTTTAGTGCAAATACATAAATAATAAGACATACACACACTACTGTTCAAACCTTTGGGATCAGTAAAAAAGAAAAGAAAAGTTTTTTATTCAGGACACTGCTTTTATGCTTACAAAGGCTGCATTTATTTAATAATAAATCTGTAAAAACAGTAAGAGAGTGAAATAATATCACAATTTAAAAGGACTATTTTCCACATTTTCCCACTATTTATTCCTGTGATGGCAAAGCTGAATTTTCAACAGCCGTTACTTCAGTCTTCAGCGTCACTTTACCCTTCAGATTCTAATATGCTGATTTGGAATAAATGTTTTTAACATTATATATGTGTTTACGGTCCCTTTTGATCAATAAATGCATCCTTGCAAAACAAAATTAATTTCTTTAAGAATATCTTACTGACCAGAAAGCTTTAAACTTTAGTGCATTTCAAATATCCTCACTAGTTTGAAAAATAGATATTTTCTGCTATATTTCGACCATTTATTTTTGTCGATTTTCATCGAGATTTTTTCCTCCCATCAAAAAGAAAAAGCAAACAGAGCAATAAATACAGACAGGAACATCAGGGGCATATTTTCCAAAATTCGATTTGATGATTTAGTCAGCTTGAGCACCAATCTCCTGAAGGAAATGGAAGGAGAACATATTTTCGAACAGTGGTAAAAGGTTAGTGCTGCATTACCTTGTAAAGGAAGAACTTTCACGCCAAACTGCTCCAGACGAGAGAGGGCGCTGATAAGATCCAATTCCTCTTGGATGAGAGGAGGACAATCCGTGATCAACAGCAGACATGACCTGTTGGATACACATCAATTACACTAAATATTAAAAAAAATAATTCTTTAGGGATAGTTCACACAAAACTTCACTTTTCTGAAAATGAAAAAAAAAAACTCCTTTTGTATCCCACAGAAGAAAGAAACTCATACTGGTCTGGAACAACATGATGGTGAGTAAATGGCAGAATTTTCTCCTTTTTTATTGAACTGTTCCTTCAAATGAGTTTTGATTCTTCTTATTTCTTAATTACAGACCGAGACTCTTACATCAAGTCGCTTTCATTCTGTTATCAGAGGCTTGCAGTGGGCCGCGTCTGCTTCACATCTGTGCTGCTATAAATGTGCTTCATGGGACAACAGGGACAAACAAAAAAACAAATAAAAGCACAGATCCCAGGCCAGCTCTGCAGTCATTTTCAGAATATAGTTCGGCCGAGACAGCTGGACCAAGGGAAGCTAGCAGTGCACTTCTGAGCCAAGCCAGTAGACACAGAGAAAGCAGAGCAGAAATAATAATTCAATTTAAGAGCTCAAGGAGAAAAAAACTCAACCTAAACAAATGCTGCAGTATTTTTCGAGTAGTTTCCACAACAATCTGTGAGTTTTACATGGTAGTTATTTTCAGTGACACCGCAATCGGGCCCAGAAGACTGTTTCCAGCTCCGCTTTGCATAAGATTTACTGTGGGTCGTACAACTACAGGCCGATAGAAAAAAAAATAAATAAATACAACCCTTCAAATAGTTTAAGGAGCTTGCGCAGCAGTTTCCTATGAACACAGTACACAGCATATTAATCATAGTGGTGTGGCTCGGTGATCTGGGTAGGCAACCACAAAACTGTCACCAGCGACCTTGAGTGTACCGTGTCTGTAATAAGTATAAATGTAAGAAGCTTCGGTTATATTTTATTTTAAGGTGTCTTTGTTACACTGTAATTATAAGTACTGAGAAATATTAAGTAACCACATGTACTTGCAACTGGGTTAGGATTTGGTTTGGTTGCATGTGATTATGCATAATTTATAGTAGCTACGTGTAACAATTGTAACAATGACACTGTAAAACAAGTGTTACTGAAGCTTAATTTGAAAAGTGTCTGCTAAATGACTACCTACTTATTAATCATAATATCCCCTGGACAAAATTTACATTTGGACATTCAAACATACAATTTAATATCTTTGTATTGCAATACAAAATATATACACCTAGTGGCATTGAATAATGATTATATATATATATATATATATATATGTATATATAAAAAAATGTATGTATATGTGTGTGTGTGTGTGTGTGTGTATATATATATATATATATATATATATATGTATGTATATGTATATATATATGTATGTATATGTATATATATATATATATGTATATATATATATATATATATATATATATATATATATATATATATATATATATATATATATATATATATATATATATATATGTGTGTGCATATGTGTGTATATATATATATATATATATACTGTATATATATATATATATATATATATATATATATATATGCACATATACATTATTTTATTTTTATTTTTTTACAAACTAGACTCAAGATAATTTAAGTGGATATCTGAAATCAATTCTCCTTGCGTAGCGCACATTCCCAAGGATGTTAGAGAAAGCACATAAAAACAGTCTGTTTTCATTAAGTTTTCTTGGCCAAATTATGCATCCTAAAAACAAGCACTGCAAATCCAGAGCTTTTTTAAAATCAGAAAAATCTTCTTTTTTTTCAATTGAGGAAAAACATTTCTCCTCCCAAATCGTACAACCCAAACAAATAACATATGACAACCAGAAAGTTTAAAAATACTTTACCTTACTTTTGAACAGCACCAATGTGCATTCATTGATTAATCATTTAAAGCCTAGAGAACTCCCTTTTTGTGACATTTAGCTGGAAAAGTGTTATTTTGCAACATTTTAAAATAAATGCCATTGGTTTGATATTTTGTTATATAACACCATGACATTCACAAATTTGTATGTGTGGTTTAAAGAGTGGAAATCATTTTCAGGGCCACTTTACATGTAATATGATGTCACCAGTAACAAATGCAGAATACACATGCAGCTAAAGCCCAAAGTATGCTGTTTTCCACGTACATGAGGGGTTACGCGTTACAGTGCACGTGATGAAAATGTCATCACAGAATATATGCACGTACTGTACGTTCGCCGCCTGATTTGTGCAACCGAGCATGTTTTATATAAGCAGGTCGCATATGCACACTGAATTTGTTTTGTACTGATCAGATCAGAACATTGGCCAGGGGCGTTGTTTCAGCAGTAGAAGACTTAAACTAGAAAAGATGGAACAACAACAACAAAATGGACCCTGCAACAGACAAAAAAGTTTAAATGTATTCAAAGACATTTTTATCAGTCATAACTTCAGGAGAAAAATAGTGCAGAATGGACAAAGATGAAACTTTCTAGAGCTACGTGTCATCCACCTATCAAATGAAGTATACTTTGAAAGGTGTTCTATGATACTTTGTTCAACTGTATGTCGTACGCGATTAAAAAGTCAGCCTATGCTTTAGGCTTAGGGTAGCCGTTATACTGAAGGTATTATGGTTCCGGATCATTGCAGCTGGAAGACCAGGAGTCAACCAATGAGGAACTAGAAAAATCATCAAATTCACCACATTACAATCCCACCAGATTTCTGAAGACGTCGAGATGAAAACCCCCATGTTCCTTTGCCACATCGCTCTACTTTCTTTCCACTGAACACTTAAAAACACTCTTTCCAAACGTGTCAGAGCAGCCCAAACGGTTTCAAGTAGCAATACGTAACTA
>JAQIUQ010001976.1:0-33150 GCA_030378365.1 Hybognathus amarus | reverse complement strand
AAATGCTCCTTCATTCAGTTACGTATTGCTGTAAATACAGGTAGTTATAAAAGCATTTACTAGTGGTCAGCTCAACTATGTGTGTGAGCTCATCTAAAGTGAGTATTCATGCCTTGTAAGCATTTATAGAGGAGATTAAAGGAGATCAATCTTCTGAAACAGTAAAATGTAACAAACACAACACAGCGCTATAGAACTTATTATTTAACAGCCTTTAAATCTCCTGTAATTGTCTTTGTTATTGCAAATCTAACAAATTCTTAATCGCAGTAATCTGAATAATGATGTAATGCTCATCATTGTTCGATTAAATAATCAAACCCCCCAAAATAATTGTTCTGCTTAATTATGTATATTTACAGTTCATTGGAATGTTTACTTTTTACTTTCGGTACTTAAGTACTTTTTAAATCGGATACTTTTGTACTTTTACTCAAGTGATGTTTGAATGGAGGACTTTCTACTTTTACTGGAGTAATATTTTATTTAAGTATATATACTTTTACTTGAGTATAACTTTTGAGTACTTTTACCACCCCTGCATGTTATATTGCACCCCATAAACACAATCATGCAAAGAAAAGAGCAGTGAACCCGCCCTTTAAAGAAGACATTTGCCAAATTATTTTTGAAGTGCAGTATTATGAAATTATGAAAGTGAAACAGAGAAAAAGTTATAAGTTTGTGTTTATGAAAATGAACAATGTAAAAATATAATTATTTCTATTTTATATACAAATATATACATATATATATATATATATATATATATATATATATATATATATATATATATATATATATATATATATATATAGTGTGTGTGTGTGTGTATATATATATATATATATATATATATATATATATATATATATATTGCAAAATATATATTTTACTCTAAAATTGCAAGAAAATGTAAGCCAAAAATCTGAAGAAGTTCTAAATTTTAGGTTGACATCTCAAAAATTAGCTCTTAGTCAGATTTTATTTGGGCACAGTACCAACACTAGATGGGCAGCCAAGTTTTATTAAAGAATAAAAATGAACTGTACCGTGTGCACAGTTTTACAAACTGTCCATGTGCATGTAAATTGACATTCACAGTTTGAAACTATCCAATCCGTCCCCAGAATTGTAAAACCGTGCACAGTGCAGAGATTGTAAAACTATTTTTTTTCTCGTCCCGAAACCTAGGGGGGCTCTGTAGAAAAAAAAGCGCTTTTGCTGTCTATGAGGAAAAAGTCGCTTGTTTTGGGCTTGTTTTCACCGGCTTGGTTGCTTATTTGTCTCGCGAGATCTGGCAAGACTGCTTGGAAGGTACGTAGGCTAGTCTTTTGAATGGCGGGAGTCTGTAGTCGTTTGTAGCGACGAGACCAAGACAGCTGAAGAGGTGAACGGGGTGGTATGTGTCTTATGCGTGAGGGTGAATGAGACGGGGATTTGCGTGCAGGTGCGGTGAGTGACAAGTGGTGGGTGATTTAGAAGTCCAGGGGAAGCAGATCGGGTGGGCGGAGTGAAGGTGTCTGAGCGCTGAAGCTGGTGTATCCGTGACACCAGCAGATCAATAAGATCTTTAGGATCACATTAAATATGTTTTTAATTTTTATATTTAATAGTTTTAATATTTATTTTTGATTATTTTAATTTCCTCTATGTAAAGCACTTTGAATTATCATTGTGTATGAAATATGCTTTTATAAATAAACTTGCCTTGCCTTACATTTATTTATTTCAAGTAATCAGATATTTTTAACAGTTTCTGTTAAAGGAGAACTCCGGCGCAAAATGAACCGTTGGTTTAAAAGGGAATAGATCACTTTAAAAAAAAAACTTTTGCTGATAATTTACTCACCCCCATGTCATCCAAGATGTCCATGTCTTTCTCTTCTTCAGTTGACGAAAGAAATTAAGGTTTTTGATGAAAACATTTCCAGGATTTTCATTCCCATATAATGGACACTGGGTACCAGACAGGTTCAAGGTCCAAATTACTGTTTCAGTTGGAGCTTCAAATGGTTTAAGCGACACCAGACGATGAATAAGGGTCTTATCTAAGCCGAAACGATCAGTCATTAAAAAAAAAAAAAAGCAAAGTTTAAGTTTTCTCCATAAGTTAAATGCTCGCCTTGCTCTGTGTGACTCTCAGTTATACAGTCATACAGACATACAGTGGCCTATGCATGTTACTCGATTGTTTAGCTAAAATTAAATTCAAAAATACATTTTTATGCAGCAAGTTTGCATATGCTTATTCAAATTTTTCTTCACTGTTTGGAGCAGAGATTGTGCCGGTGTTGTTGTGTTTAGTGATTTCAAAAGAAAATTCCGAATGATGTTCATTCACTAAAGCTACATGAAAAACACACGGCATCCATGTATGTCTCTGCACATGCGCACTTTGGTCAGAACGGTAATCTAATGTGATTTAAGATGTTTATATGCTTATTTTATTGTGATTAAAATTGCTGTACGCCACCTACAGTTTACTCGACTATTGTTACTACAATTTTGATCTTAATTGCATTAGTTTGATCTGTACTTATACTGACTATTGTAACAGTTAACCAATACAAAGGTACAATTTAGTGGTGTTGCTTTATGTTGCTTGTAAATGGATGTTGCGCAATAAAGCACTCCCTTTGGTAGACATTGCTTCCTACGCATGCCTTTTGGAATTGCCTCAGCTCCAGAGGTTTTTCACAGAAGTGTACAACAAATGTTCGATGGCATGGAAGGTGTGGGAGTCTTCCTGGATGATGTAGTCGTATGGGTGCTACAAGTGCAGAACATGATGAGCGACTGAGAAAAGTGATGACACAAGCACAAAAAACAGGGCTCAAACTGAACAAATAAAAGTGTCACTTTGGGGTGAGAGACATTACTTAACTGGAGACAGACTATCTGCTGCAGGGATACAGCCAGACCCTGAGAAAATAAGAGCTATTCAAGAAATGCCACAACCCAAAGAAAAGACTAAGCTGGGCAACGTGCATTAGGCTTAGTCAGCTATGTCGGAAGATTTATTCCAAATAAATTTGGAATAAATTTATTCGGTCCCTTGCCACTGTTACCTTGGCTTTTGGCTTGCTTCAGTTGGGGACATTTAATATTCAACAATTTTATTGATCTGTGTTGTATTATTTTCATGTTGTCACTGTGACAAGATGTCCTCGCTGCAGTCTGTAGCACGATGACGTAGCTGGATGGTCCAATACATAATGGACGCTGTTATGCGCATGTGCAATGGTGTGTTTTGGTGACGTCATATATGCATGCATGCGCACCTGATGCGCACCACTAGAGAGTTGGTGAACAACTGTGGAACAGTCCGACGTGCTTTAATCTTCTAAGAAAAAACATGTAATAATTAACAAAATTGATAGTATATCGGATTGTATATCGGTAGGTGTTTCATCTTTTGGAATCTATATTAACAGTTTTGTTGTTTTAACATGTAAGTTATTGTCGTGTGTTATGCATCCAAAGTGGAACGTGTTTAGCTGATATGACTTTTAAGATAACGTTCAGCTAATCACTGCGATACTCATTTAAATTTTTTACTTCAGAACTTTGGACAGACTGCAGGGCTAATCTAAAATTAACATGATTCTGCTCGGCTAATGATTACTTATTTGTTATTGCATTGTTCTAGATGAATGTCTTTAAAAAGGGCAGTTGCCTTGTAATTTCAAGGTGCACACAGTGCTGCAACCTCTATCACTGTCCTTTTTGTGAGACCTACAAAACAACATCACAACTGTCCATTGACAGCCATGTAGAGAATCATCTTAAATTGGCAGTACATCATGATGGTGAGTATAATAATAATTTCACCTCTAACTTTACTAATATTATTTTGCATTGTAAAATTTGATTAGAGTAATGCATGTTACTTTTCCCTCCAGATTTTGTGATTGTTAAGTGCAATTTACACATGTAAAGAAAATGCACATTTTCACTCCTGTTACTGTCCTGCTATGGTAATAAGAAAAGTTCAGTTTATTACTCATCTTCAAAAATGTAAACAAAAGTTGGCTATTCCTGGCCAGGAAGCTCAATCTCCACTCCTGCATAGACCAGCAGCCACTGCTCCACTTCCTACTATTTCGGCACAGACTTCTCATGTCATTACACAGGCGCCCTCCCTCTGTCATGCCCCATGACTATCCGAAACTCCAGATACAACAGTGTCTCGGTCTCCATCAATGACACAGTCTTGGACAAGTCCCTTATGTCAACCTTTCAACCTGGACAACTTGTCTTCTTTCTGAAGCTTCCATTGCTCTTTCACCCAAGTATTTCCATCTCTGACTATTTCCTCTGTCCACCGTTCGACCAGTGCAACCAACAGTAAATCGTCCTCAACCAAAGAAGAACAGAATCAGATGTGATCATTGTGATATGGAGTTAAATAAAAAGAACTTGCGTGTTCACATACTGTAAGAAGAAAGCACACCACAGTTAAAGAGGCCATCACATTAGAACGGACATTTACCTTGCCAGTGCATTGACAGTAAGAATGGAGTTTTTGCAGTAACAAAATCTTTCAGTGCACCAACAATGCCCATCCATGTTCAAAAAAGGATTTGGGGTGTAAATGACAAAGTTATGTGTGAGCTAGACAAATGTAATGCAAGTGCTGAATTTTCTCAAAGGAGTGGCCTGGAACCATTTGGGTGCTGCCATCTCATGTCTTTAGCTTTCTGTCCCAAAGATGATGGCAGTTCTGTTGATCTCAAAGAGGAAACCCTAACAGAGATGGTGAAAGAAAAATGGTTTGGAGAAAGTAGGAAAGATTCAAGCATTGAAAGGCAATGCATGGCAAACAAAGAAGATGTGCCACTTTCTGTAGCGATCACATTTGCTGGGCCTCTCAACAAAAAAATATTTATCAGTGTATGAGCCAAAAATGGTCTTATTACTGCAGACTCTGGAAGAGTGACTGTTGTATACAACAGTAAGGAGATCACATGGGCCTGTCCATGTAATAAAACAAAACAGGCATGTATTCACAAAGCAATAGCTAAATGGCATTTATTTCAAGGCCAGAAAGCTCTATTTGAGAAGGTGAAGACAACCGAAAGGATTGATTCCATGCAGAAACCTCAACAGCAGTCTGAGAGTGTGGATGACTGTAGTGATCGTCAGTACCTACCTAAATGATGATGGAATAGAGAGGATGGTGGTGCGCCATATGATGAAAAATAAATCTTTACCTGTGGACCTTCCTCAAAATTTGGTTAGTGGTCTACACCATGGTAGTGAATTTAGACACCAACTAATTCCTGAAGAAGCGTTCTGCTCCGAATGTGAGGGTAATCATGTTCTAAGTGACCCAATTATTTTAACCTCACGTGTAAAGATTCTGACCTTTACTAGGGTAGTTGAAGGTAATTTGTCATTATTTGTTTTAAAGAGGGTACTGTTATTTTGTATTTTAACTTGTCTGCTCTCCATTAAGGAATTTCAACTTACTAAAAAGTTTGTAGCAACTGCACAATGATGTACAGGTACCAGGAATTTACTGATGGTATCCATAACTTCAATGACCACCTTCTGCTTTCTTTACACTTGTGTGCAATTCTTCACAATGCTCTTCAGGTAATATGTGTAACTACCTATGTTTATATTGTTTCATGTAATACATATTATATCATGCAACAATCTTTTTTCTAAGAATATCCCTAGAAATCACACTGCTGTTAGCAGTGTAATGAGCATATAGAAGCCACTGTTTTTTCTTACTCCTGCATCATTTGTGGTTATCACCAAAGTGGTGATACATGGATCTCCACAAGAAAGGGGTCTTCAGTATTCCTTGTAAGTATGTGTACTAGTGTGCATTGTATTACAAATGTTTTCTAAAAATGGCATGTTCCCCTGATTTGTGAATTTGTGTGTTGCAGTCAGTGAAATAGCCACACCACCCTCGGAATTCAAGGGTGAGACAAACATTGTCTCTTTTTGGGAATCCGTGAACGATGGAGATGATTGGAAGGGGATTTCTTTCAAGCAATTTAATCTGTAATATTATTTAGGTCTGTGTAACTAAAGAAACTTGAGAACTTTGTAGAATTTTCTGTAATGTACTTATACAATCAGTATTTTTCTAAAAGGGCGTATTGCAGGTTAGAGGACCCAACTGAGTCACATGCATAAAAACAATGTAGGAACTAGATTTTCTTTAACCCTCAATGGCTCGTGTTTTCTCAGGCAACGAACTACCTTTTTGGACCTAACTCCGCCCCTTTAATTTTTTATATATATATTTTTAAATATCTAATATCACTGACATGTCTGTTCAATGAAATGAGGAGTTAAAGTGGGTGTGACCTTTTGTTTGGTGGTGGAGCAGTCCTTTAATCAAGCAAAGCCACATGGTACAAGATGCCACCAATTAGTAAGCTAAAAATAACTTTTTAACATGTTTAAGTTCAAAGTAACTTTATATTAAAAAAATATATGCATGTGCATCAGTATGTAAAGAAGTATGATTGATTGTTAAAATATTTATTTTATTTTTTATTCATATATTAAAACTGTGTTTTTTTGTTCGTTGCCTCAGGGCAAACACTGTGCAGTTAGACCACTTTTGTTCAGGCAATATCATAGGGTTAGGATCATATGGTGCATTCAATTTCTCTTGGGAAGTTTGTTTTTACAAATTCAGAAAACTCAAAGAATATGTATTTTATGTGTCATTTATGTTTTGTTCTTGTTGTTATTATTAATTATTATTATACTGCCACAGAGAATGATGGAAAATGTAGTTTGGAGTACACATTCGGTACAAACTACATTGTACTGTCAGCATTCAGAAATAAATTTATCATGATTGAAAACTATAAAGATTTTGTGGTGGTAATCATGTGTACATATGTGTACTGCACACGCAGAATATGTGTAGTGCACGCACATGAGTATGTGTAGTGCATGCTCAGAGCATGTGTAGTGCACGCGCAGGTGCATGAGTACGTGTATTGCATGTACACGCGCATGAGTATGTGTAGTGCATGCACAGAGTATGTGTAGTGCACGCGCAGGTGCATGAGTGTGTATTTGCATGCACATGCGCATGAGTATGTGTAGTCAGTGTTGTGCGCATGAGTATGTGTAGTCAGTGTTGTGCCAGTTCAGTACTTAAAAAGAACTAGCTCAAAGTTCAGTTCACACAGATAATAATGAACTAATTCACGTTCATAGTTCTTTTTTTAAAATTGAACTAAGTTCACATATCTAAAAATTAACTAGTTCACGTTCATTTGTTAAATTCTTTTAAGATAGGCCACTATCTTACTCAATAGAACCTCTTTACCATCCATTACCAGCTGCAAATCACTGCCACTCCAAAACTAATCAAAATTATTGTACCAATAAACAAGAGACAATTATTATAGCCAGGAGAAAAATAATGTTGAGATAGAGAATATATTTACCCCTTAAATAATGTGTAATCATGATATGTAGAAATTGGAAAATATAAGGTGCAATCAAGGTATACTGTATGTTCAGTGAAACTTTTATTTAGCCAGCATGAACCAAATTACCCAGGACTTTAAAAAGGTATATTCAGGTTCATGGGGAAAAGATCAGTCTACTGACAAAAATCCAGCATATTCTGAATGGCAGTAACTATGTAAACCAGACCAAAGAAGTCATTAACAGCTAGCAGATGAACAACTTAACTTTTACAGTAGGCACTCTGATTCCATGTATGGGGCATTTAATATTCATATGACACACAAACACAAGTAGATAAGACCTGTTTAGTTCAAAAGATCACTCGTTATGGAAAGCGCAGATCATAAGTGATGATACGAGCAGCGCCGAGCACGGCCAGATCTGCCTCGCCGCGCGCCAAGTATGCACACTATACTTAGACCTCAACTAACATACTCAGTGATAATAGACAAAGCTTCTCCACCACAATACTGTCGCGGTGGATTTGGCCGACTTAAAACGGGGGTTGGAAGGTAAAACCTGACTTTTCAAATGAGCGCTGAACGTGAACTGCGCATGCTGCTCGTTCATTCCTGACAGAGTGAGCGCCGCTCTCGTCTGCGCTCATTGTATGAAAAGTGTATTCGTTCAGTTCAGCGTTCGGCAAAAATATGAACGAGTTCAGTGAACGTCGTTCATTGAACGCGTTCATGCACAACACTGTGTGTAGTGCACGTGCATATGTGTAGTGCACGCGCATGAGTATGTGTAGTCTGGGAGCTGTATTTGCAGCTGTAATTTTCTGAAAAGTCAGTAAGTATCAAGGCCTCTTCCTCTGAAATGTTCCTCTTCAGTTCGCGGGAGAAGGCATACTGCTGCTCTGATATTGAAGTGATGCTGTTTGAACCACTGTATGTAGGTGTGGAACAGCTCAGTGAGGTTCTCCTGTGTCCCCTCCACACATTTCTTGATGGTGACCTTGACAGTTGACCTCTCCTCTCCCTCTTTCTTTTTATCCATCTCTTTATCTTCTGTTACCCACTGTGTGAAAGACACTTTGTTATACTGTTAACCCGTCTTTCCCTCTTCCGGCACCGCTCTTAATAGCTGCCTGTTGCCGCAACTCTTTGCCACGTGTGTGTGTTTTATATTTTTTATTGTCTGTTAAAGGTAGTGTAGGTCAGAATTGAAAAAAAAAACTTTTTTTCCAAATTTCTTTAAACTTTCTGTATATATCAATGCATAATTAAAATCTAAGTACTCTGAAAAAGAAAGTATAAAAATCGAGTGTCTGTAGACCTCTCACGACTGTTTTAAAGACAGCTCATTATTTCCATTCACTTCACCCCCTCCCTTCTTGGCTCCTTCCAAAGCCACGCCCCCAAAACACATGAACGCGCAACTCCGACAGCTGAGCTGAAGACGCATTATTTACCTGAGACGAGCGGAGAGGGGAGGAAGAAGTGCATGTAGTGACATCATGTCAGAAACACATGTAAATAAAAAAATCTAACTATCATTATGAAGATAAACAAATAAGTTGTATTTTATTACTCTCTATCAAGCTAGCATATTGATATTGGTAAAGCTTACAATATTGATTCGCTAACGAGCTAGTTAGTTATCTATAGGGCAAAGCTAAAAACAGGTTGCATGATACACGTTTTTCCATTGCCATATTTACACTGTGATGAAGAGGAATTTCATGTAAGATGCATTACATATATATGGTGTTCTGCATGTAAGAGTTTGCTTGATGAAAGCATTGTTGAATCTGATGAGGACTATACACCCGAGACAAGCAAGTTACCCATAGACAGTATAAGACAGCAAGTACCGCATCGTCAGCTTGAGGACAGATCCGTGGTCGAGGGCGAAGCAGAGGATTTTGCTATTAGGGTCCGAGGAAGTAGAGGCCGAGGACGAGGTGGTCGAAGTGCAGGGCAAGGAGCACTTTTTAGACAAGAGGACCTGCTGCGTCGAGTTTTGCATCTTCAAGCTCAAACAAGCATGTGAACAGGTACGATCTGGATACGCGCAAGTGGGCAGGTGTAGACTCGGAATTAAAGCCTCTTGTGTTTCCCCGTTATTATTCAATTTACGGGACCGGACACCAGTTATCTTGCCAAGAAAGTTTTATTATATATATATATGTCAGGAGAGAAACTTCAAAATGTTGAGTTCATGCCTGGTCTATATGTTTCTTTGTTCCTCGCATCTGGTCATGCCTACACGTTCCTCGTGTTTCTCATGTTTCTCTGTTTCTCGGTTTCTCTGTTTCTCTGACCCGGAGTACAGAGACCTTTAGTTTTATACATCACATACAGTCTTACAGCTTCCTTGTAAGGTAACAACGTGTTGCTCTGAGCTTCTTAACTTAGAACGTATATGTCATACATACAGTTGTTTAACATGTCACGATTCTCTTCCATATTAAGAACTATCCTTGTTGGTTGTACATCTGTGATACACTTACATCAGTGGAAACATTTATGCTGAGTGAACATGTTACATTGCACACATACCTCTAAGCAGAATATAGCTTTCCCCTGACATATGTTATCTCTCATGCTCTCAAACTCATGCTTTGAAACTCCATAAGATAATACATTGATTATAAATATTAATAAAGAACAATAATACAGATACATAATATTTAATAATGAAATAATATTAAAAGATGAAATTTTAGTCTTCAGCAGGTCCTGTGTGGTAAAAGGGTGGTTGCCATGGTTGCGAGAGATTGACAGTCGCCTAAGCCAATCCATTGTTTCATCCAGGTTTGAAATAATGAGCTGCGTTTAGTGCAGATTAAATGGTCTAGAGTCACTCGATTTTTATACTCTTTTTTTTTTCAGAGTACTTAGATTTTAATAATGCATTGATATATATAGAAAGTTTAAACAAATTTGGTAAAACGTTTTTATACAATTCTGACCTTCACTACCTTTAAATAACTATCTAAGTTACCTAACATAGTGGAATGGATATTTTGTGGAGTTACCACTTTCTATGTTTTTTTCCTGGCACTTATAATTTTTCTTTTGCCGGGTTATTTTTCTAACGGGCTTGGAGATAGGCCTATTGTTTACCTTCATGATCAGCTGATTGCGCTATCCAGGCCCACACTATCTACTACAGCCCGATGTGAAACTACAGATCCCTGTCGAGCTGAAAAGGAGACGAAGGGATGCAGGGCCGGCGCCTTGCGGAGAACTCGGAGGAGAAAATACAAACCTTTTCTCCCCTCTATTGTGATGGAGAATGTGAGGTGTCTCTTGCAAATAAAGTGGATGAGCTGAGCGCGCTGACGAGGACACAGCGGGAGTTTCGTGAGTGCAGTGTGATGTGTTTCACTGAGACGTGGCTGCAGGAACATATTCCCGATTCCAACGCCACTGTCCCCGGCTTCCAGACAGTACGGGCGGACAGGGATCGATGTCTCTGTGGTAAGAAGAAAGGAGGGGGATTGCAGTGCTTTTAAACAATAGATTATGTAATCCTGGACATATTACTGTGAAGGAGCGTTCCTGTAGCCCAGATATCGAACTGTTAGCTGTGAGTCTGCGTCCATATTATCTGCCGAGGGAGTTCACATGCGCTATCATTGTGGCTGTTTACATCCCACCATCAGCTGATGCCGACGCGGCGTGTGACGTCATCCATTCGGTTACTGCCGGACTTCAAACAAAACACCCGAATGCTTTTATTGCAATTTCTGGAGATTTTAATCACACGTCTCTTTCTGCTACTCTCCCAACATTTCAGCAGTATGTTAACTGCCCCACTAGAGACAATAAAACTTTGGATTTACTTTATGCAAATGTTAAGGACTCATACAACTCCATAGCTCTTCCCCCTCTTGGCATATCAGACCACAATCTGGTACTTCTCACCTCTACATATACACCTATTGTTCAGAAGTGCAATGATTTCCCAGCAACAAACCATGGATAACCAGCGACCTGAAGGAGCTGTTAAACAGGAAGAAAAGAGCCTTTAGGGATGGGGACAGAGACTCACTTAGAACAAGGGATGGGAATTGATAAGATTTTATCTAGATATCAATGCCACTTACAATTCTGCTTATCGAATACGATTCTTTAACGATTCTCTTAACGATTCCTAATAGGTTTAAAAAAAGTGAACAATTGCTTTTCGTGCAAAAAAGTGGTTTAATTTGTTTTAAAGTTTACACTTGAGTAAGCAAACTGAATAATAAATAAGATTTACAAAATAAAAATATTCTGTAAACATAAGCATACAGGTCATTATCTCTTCCTCCTAATATAGAATTAACAATTCTCTTTAAAAATATGGATGGAAGCTTAACATTGACAAAACTGGCTTGTAATGAAATATGTTTGAACCAATGTTTGATTAATTTAACAATTCTTGTGAAGAAAAATAAGCATATCTGCTTTTTCTGGGAGAATCCTAGCTCTCTCTTCGATTAATAGTGTCTCCAGCAGTGGAGACCACCCTCTCAGAGGGGGAAGAAGATGCCTGAACACATAGATATGTTTGGGTGAGATCAAACAAAAGAGGCATTGTGTCCCTCTTCTGCCACCACCAAAGAGTAGCATCCGCTGATACAGTGATGCAAGGTATGCCTCTGTACATCAGTATTTCTCGGTCCAGTTGTTCAAAAAATGTCGAGAGTCTGTTGTGGCGCTGTGTGTAAATCATGCTCCTCCTCTGCAAACAGCTTCTCCAAGGCTTTCTTTCTGGGGTGTTTCACATGTGGCGTCTGAAAGGTTTAGCAAGTAAATTTGATGTTCAAAAAACAAATATTCTTATATACTACTTCTATTATTAAAGCTAGTGCCACTTGTAGTAGAACTGTTACTTTACCAGCAAAATGTTTCAATCAATGATTTGATTAGTTTATATCTTCTTCATCTATGCCATGTTTACTATGATTAAAAGGATTGTCCTAGACTCTGTATGTTGTCTTCCTGCTGTGACTGCTTAAAGAAGAAAAAGAACATGTCAGCCCTATGAATGGAACCAGAGTTGAGCGTCACAACAGAAATAAGCCACAAACTGTGGATCAAATACCTTTTCTGTCTGTCTGGATGTGGCTGCTTCAATTGCTGACCAATGAATCATTTACATGAAAACTGGAAATGAATAAGTATCTGTCAAGGAACCTGGTAGCGTGCTGAAAGGTCAGTCCAGATTTCCCCTTAATGTTTCTTGCAACTGCAGAGTCTTCAGCCTGGACAGCATAGTGGCACTCCATTTTTTTTAAATTGGAAGGATTTGGCCACATGTAGGGCTTTTTTCACTAGAAACACAGAGTGTCGATGTGTAGAGTACAGACAGCAACTCCATGAACTCCTTTGCCTTCCTTAAGTCCTCCATTTGCAGTTTCTCAAGCAGTCTATAAATATAGAAAATAATTTTCCTTAAGCAAAGTAGCTTAATAGGTCTTCTCTTGCACCCTACACTAATTTAGTAGTAGTGTAATCATCACAGAATGTACCTTTCCTTCTCAGATTGTTTTTTCATCTGCAGGTCCATTATTACTGCTTGGATAGCAGGGAACTGCTCATAGAACCTCTCAACCATCAGATAAGAGAATTCCATTGTGTCTTTACATCAACAATTAGTGAATGCTGAGCGAGGTCTTAGAAAAAATGCACAATTTTGTACGATTAAAATGTAACAAACATTTATATAATCATTAAATATTTTGCTCAAATCTGTTGACTCAGTGTGCATACAAAAATCTCACTACATTATTACAATTAATGGCAAAATAAATGTTTGGGCATGTACACTGATATTTCCCACTGATACTACAGAAAAATATATTAAAACTGGCTTAAAAAAAATTTTGGGGGGTGAAAATACTAACATGCCTAAGTATTTTGCACAGTAGTGTATTTATATATATATATATATATAGTATGTATATATATATATATATATATATATATATATATATATATATATATTACATCAAAATATTCTTCAACATTTACTGTAAAGTGAAGTCTAATAAAAACAGAAATTTACTCACTCAGTAATTGCTGCTTTTCCTTCATAATGACCTTTGCCATGTGGGACCTCTTCATCCAAACAACGATAGCAGTGTACTCTTGCAGTCCAATTGCAAACGGTGCTGCATTTGTTAATTTTTTGTGCTGCGAGATTTAATGTGTGTGCAAAGCAGCTGATCTTCAAAACCTGCATCTTCGTCATTGCAACATCCATATTCGCTGCATTGTCCACTGTTGCTGCAATAACCTTTTCTCTAACTCCAAATTCATCCAGTATTGCTTAAATTTCTTCGACAACAGCATCACCACAGCATATACTGCCTTAGTTTTGAGGACTTTCCCTACAGTTATGCCCTGTCTAGTGTAATGGAGTGTGACTGTGAGGTAATGGTCCTGGGCCAGGCTAGTCCATCCATCTGCTGTGATGGCTGCCTTTGAAACATCTTTGATATCAGATAACAAGTTTTCTTTTTCAACTTGGTACCAGGCAGGATCAAGCTGTTGCCAAGGTAATCCCTTGAAGGTGGCTTATACCTGGGGTTTATTGTCCTGATCATCTCCCTACACATTGTTCATGTAAATTAAATAATTTGATAATTAACATGCAGTTTTAATGCTAGCTGTACTCTATATATAACATAAAATCATTATTTTGATTTGCCTTAATCAAGAAGATTCACCTAACTTGTTAAAAATTCACCACACATTTCACCACATACCGAAAATATGGTTGGTCCACCATTGAGAATGGGTATAATCCTTTCACCACGAACTTGGTTACTGCTCAGTGACACTCGTTTACCTTCTCCTCATTTAGTTTTCTTCCCATGGCAGCGAGTGTGAATGTCGAACGCATTTCTTCACTCGAAGTCGAGCAGCCTGTCGAACTGGGAGCTAATGATTTCATCCTGCCTATCATCTAAAATGGATATTGCGAGAATAACTAACCTTAAACACAATACAGTGTATTTGTAGAATATGCCTGTTATTTGTAAGATGCTAGTGATTTTTAACATTAATACATACTCTCTTCAGCGGAGGTTACGGTGCTGCTCGCTTTGGCAGTTGTACGCAGCGGATCAAAAACATGGCATTCCTGCAGTTTAGTCCCATGGGTTAACATATGTTTAAGCATGTTGCTTGTATTTGCACCCTTACACGAAATCACAGCCTTGCAGTCATTGCAAACGGCATGATTTTTGTCACGTTTTGTAAAATAAAGCCAAGCTTTAGATCGCCTCTTTCTCTCCATAATTCCCTCTTTTGCTCAAATCGCTTTGACATCACGATGACACGCAGATGCGTAGCCGTGCTATCTATAGTGCCCGATAAAGGACAAAAGAGACAGTTTTGAGTTCGCCGTCTGTATATGGCTGGGACGCGAGCAGGAGCATCGATAAGAGGAATTGTTAACGTCGTGGGCATACAATATCGATGGATCGTTAAATTTAGAACCGGTTCTCAGATGAAACCAAGTTCTCGATTCCCATCCCTACTTAGAACTGTACTGAAGGAGCTGAAAGTAAGACTAAGAGAGGACAAGGAGGAATACAGGAAGAAGCTGGAGAACAAGCTTCAGCAAAACAATGCAAGGGACGTGTGGTCAGGAATGAAGACCATCACAGGGTTCAAGGTGAACGGAAATCAGGCTGAGGGAGGCGTGGACAGGGCTAATGAGCTGAATGTGTTGTTCAATAGGTTTAGCTCAGCTGTCCCCTTTCTTGCCCCCTCAGCTGCTCCCCTCTCACCCCTCCTCAGTGATCAGGGGTCTCATTTATAAAACTGTGCGTAGGATCCTTACTAAAAGTGTATTCGGATTTATAAAACCGTGCGTATGCCAGAACCTGCGCATAATTCCCTTTATAAATCCCAGTCAGCGGAAGATTGCGCACACATGCGTCTCCTCCCCGAAATAACCATAAATGGAGCTTACAACGCC
Organism: Hybognathus amarus; assembly: GCA_030378365.1. Lineage (NCBI taxonomy): Eukaryota > Metazoa > Chordata > Actinopteri > Cypriniformes > Leuciscidae > Hybognathus > Hybognathus amarus. The sequence continues at coordinate 17,763 of JAQIUQ010001976.1, read as the reverse complement.
TAGTTTAAATATGCATATCCTCATCTGCATATCATTTGCATGTGATTATTCATCCACGTGATACCATGTTAACGTACAAGACGTTAGGAAAATATGAAATATGATGTGCCGTGTCACAATTATTATTTTCTCAGACAATCTGCTATTATCAGCAATTATCTCTAGATAAAACATTAAAACCCTGCATGCCAGAGGGAAAGTGTTGAAAGAATTGCATCCACAACAAATATATATTTCTATTTATTGAATATATATATTTTTGTAACTTCTCAGTAATGATTTCATATAGTTTAAGTGTTTAACTCCATAAACGAGAATGGCATATTTAATCTAAATGTTTATATCAGAGGTAAAAAATAGTTTAAACCATTATTTCATTTATTTAAACTGTTATTGAGAACATGCACTGCATTTATTAGCCTACTCATGAAGATTTACGGTTCATCTGCCATTAGATTATGTGCGTCAGTTTCACTAAACGGCCCAAGCGCGTGCTGGCGCGGACACTTAAGAAGGGATGGATATTGGCTTCAAGTGATTGGCTTGGTGAGTGAAATTTTATTTGTAGGCTATTTTCTTTTTGTAGCGTATAGATAGGCTATAATTTTCTTTAGATTTTCGGTCTAAAAGTGACCAAAAAGACATTTAACAGCTCACCATCGGTGTCTCCAATTCCCTTTGTCTCCAGAATGTGCGTACGCACGGCTCAAAGTTTGCTTAAAGGTGCGCACATTCTCCCGTCAAGTTTGTTTTTATAGATCACAAACTTTGCGTGGAAACTGGCGTAAGTACGTTTCCAGCCCCGTTTTGTGCGTACGCACACTTTATAAATGAGATCCCAGGACTGGTGACATACACAGCGCTTCCCCCATCACTCAACATCTTTCTTGCCAGCAGAGGGCACTGTGCCCCCACCCCCTGTGGGGTTAGGTGTAGTTGTCAGGTTCAGAAGGAGAAACTGCGCCAGAACAAGGCTCCAGGTCCGGATGGTATCAGCCCCAGAGTCCTGAAGGCCTGTGCAGAACTAGCTATGTGGGATTTTACAGCGCCTCTTCAACCTCAGTCTGAGCATGGAGAAAATCCCACTGTTGTGGAAAACATCATGCCTTGTTGCAGTGCCAAAGAAGTCTTCTCCATCTGCCCTCAATGACTACAGACCGAATTACCTTAACATCCCACACCATGAAGGTTCTGGAGAGATTGGTTCTAGCCCACCTGAGACCACAGGTGACCACCTCCATTGACCCACTGCAGTTTGCCTACCGCCCTGGGGTTGGTGTGAGGGATTCTATCATCTACCTGCTTCAGCGAGCTCACTCACACCTGGATAAAGCTGGCAGCATTGTAGAGATCACATTCTTTGATTTCTCCAGTGCTTTTAACACGATACAGCCTTTACTGCTGCGAGAGAAGCTTCTGAAGATGCAGGCGGACACTTCCACAGTTTCCTGGATTACGGACTGCCTGACAGATAGACCACAGTTTGTGCGACTAAGGGTGGTGTGAAGGAACGAGTGGTCAGCAGCACAGGAGCACCACAGGGGACTGCTCTCTAGCCATTTCTCTTCACGCTGTACACTTCAGATTTCCAGCACAACTCTGAGTCCTGTCATCTCCAAAAATACTTGTACGACTCTGTAGTTGTTGGGTGTATTAGTGGTGGAGACTGAGTAGAGTACAGGAATCTGGTTGACCGCTTTGTGTTGTGGTGTGGGAAACCAACTCTTTCCTAAATGTGACAAAGACTAAAGAGATGGTGGTGGATTTTAGGAGGACCAGGTCAACAACACTAAACCCCATTCACCTTCAGGGAGAGGAGGAGGAGGTGGTTAGAGAATTTTAAATATCTGGGTGTGTACCTTGACAACAGATTGGATTGGAAGTGCAATCACTGAGGCCATTTTCAAGAGAGGTCAGAGTAGGCTTGCTACTTCTGAGGAAGCTTTAGGTCTTTCAATGTATGCAGCAGGATGATGTACATGTTCTATCAGTCTGTTGTCGAAAGCGCAATTCTCTTTGCTGCCATCTGCTGGGGCAGTAGTATCAGAGTCAGGTGACAGGAAGAGACTGAATAAGTTAATAAAGAAGGCTGGCTCTGTGCTGGGGTTTGCTCTGGAGCCCCTGGAGTCGGTTGTGGAGAGAAGAATGTTCCACAAATTACACAACATCATGGACAACACTTCACATCCGCTGCACAACCTGCTAGTTGGGCAGCAGAGTGTATTCAGCTGGAGATTTCTACAACTCCGCTGTAGCAAGGACCGTTACAGAAGTCTTTTATTCCCACTGCCATTACAATCCATAACAACTCTCTGGGCAGGGAGAGGAGACTGAATGACATGTGAATATAAAGGACAGTATATTATTTTAACATTATATTTAACACTCAGATATTCACATGTGATATTAACTTTGCATCTTGTGCACTGTTGCACTGTGTATACATCTTATACTTGTTATTTATTTATTTTTATCAGTATATGTAGGTTTATGTAGTGTGTTTGGTTTGTATTGTGTGTAAATCTACTACGGCAACACTGCAATTTCCCCTTGGGATTAATAAAGTGTTCTAATTATAATTAAAAATTCTAATTATTAATTTGTACTGGAAATGGAACACTTTGTCTTTGCAGTGTACACACTCTCTCGTACATACAGCTCTTGATGGAAGAGTTGCCAGCACACCTTCTTTACCAAGTTTTCAAGATTGTTGCGTCTCAATAAGTTTTAGCTGATTGAGCTTCTTCAGCCACAAAGCTCAGATTTTCATGCAGTTACACATGCATGTGTTCTCATTTCTGAGATTGTTGGATTAACAACCAAAAGGTTCGAAGGTGGCAAAACAGAGAATATGAGATCTTCTATCAGAAGACATGAGATCTTCTCATATGAGTTCTACTGATAGAGATCTTCTGCTGAAGATTCTTTCGTGTATCCACCAGGAACCTTTTCTGCATCTACTTTGTTCCTTGTGAGTGTTTGTTTGGTCCCTGTTGTGATCCTACTGACTTCATCTCTTACATAGAACATCTTTACTCTGTTCTTGAATTCATCAGTGAACCTGTTGGTCATCTTCCTTTCAAAGTTAAGACTCTCCTTATGCTGCCAACGGCTTACTTGAAAAGCCAAGGGAATCCTCAGCAAATCTCTGTAACCTGTATTTTTTGACAATTCTCCCTGTTGTCACTTTTGCAATTAGTTGTCTTTCCCTTTCTTTGGTGGTCTGCTGATATTTGTTTCTGATGTCTTTAATTAGTGATTGGTGATACAGCAACGTCTTCCTGATTCTGGGGTTTACAGGGCAATTTGCAGTTAGCTTATTAACCTTTGACTGTGAGTGAATTCGGAATGTTCTTTAAGCGTTGGCACCACTTTTTGTATTTTTCTTTCTGTTTTCTTTGTTTGTCCAGTATTTCCTGGAGTTTTCTATTATCTTCTTCAGCTTGTTTCTTTCTTTTCTTACATTTTTCTTCCCCTCCACATGTTGCCTACAAACACAATCAATACATTAGTAAATTAATGATAAGAAAAGAGATATGATGTGATAACAGGGAAAGAACACGATGAAAAGGATGAAAGAAATCAGGGCTCTGTAGAAGTTTAAAAATTATTCGGTCGATGGCTGCCAAAACAGTGTGCAGCCATCAACCAATGTTTTTCAGTCAGTAAACCCATCACATGCAACTTAAACAACTAATAGTAGGCTACTTTTATTTACTACACTTTGAATTTTCTAACACTTTCTAACACAGCCTAGTCATTTCTAAAACTCTTAAAGGGATAATTCACCAAAAATGAAAATTCAGTCAGTATTTTACTCACACTCATGTTGTTCCAAAACCTCTATGTGTTTATTTGTTCTGCTGAACACAAAGAAAGATGTTTGGAAGAATGTTTTAATCGAAACAGATCTCAATCCCCATTGACTACCATCAGTATGTATTTTTCCTACTATGGAAGTCAATGGTAGACAAGATTTGTTTGATTAGAACATTCTTCCAAATATCTTTCTTTGTGTTCAGCAGAACAAATAAACGCAAAGAGGTTTGGAACAACTTGAGGTGAGGTAAATGATGAAGGATTTTCCTTTTTGGGTGAAACTATCCCTTTAACTGCTCACTGTTGGCCTACCTTGAAGATCCTGACTGTGGATGGGGCATGATCTGGGTGATGGTCTCTGGGGCATGATCTGGACTTTGTGGAGGAGATGGTTATGTTTCTCAGTGCCTCTCCTTGCTTCTTTTGTAAGCTGCTCTCCACTTCTCTACGCTTCAGCCTCTGTTGTCTTTTACTCAACTCATTGATACCTTTCTATTTTCCTGTCTCTACATTTTTTCTCCATCCCTGGCATTCATTTTGCAAATATTTCTCCCTTTTTTCAGGATCAGGCTTTTAGCCGTGCACGATAATGCCTCTGCCTTTCTGCTGCTGTTATAGGTGCCATCACAGACTCATAGATTTCTGTAGATGTTTAATTTGATATTATTAAATCAAACATTCTTCAGAGCAATTTACTTAACACTGAGATATGAAAATATAGGCAGTTATATAATAATTCATTTAAATTACTGGATAACTTCAGGACCAAAGTGTTAAAAACACAACCCCATCACAATCTCACAACCCCATTATGATCAAAGAAGTAACGGGGTTGAGTGTGACGGGGTTGTGATTTTTTGCTCAAAATGGCCACTGCTCTACATGAAGTGAATAACAGGAGAGCACATGGCATGCATGATATTAAGGAATTGTGTATATTATTGAAATAACAAAGATACATTTCACAAGTAATAGTTTTCTATCTTTATTTGATTTAACAGGGTTGAGTCGTTGAGTCTTGACAACCACAATATCACAATATATAAATAAGTTATAAGTATAAAAGAAGGGGGTAACTTGCCTGTCTGCATTGAATGTTGTTCAGAAGACTTCTATGATGTCACGTCCTGTTATTGATGTCACATAAGGATCAGTCCATTATTTTTATGGGGGAGAATGATTTGCGTAACGGGAGTTAAAGGGTTACTGAGGTACGGGACTAAATAATGTGATTTTAATGAATAATCATGAACTTACATTAAAAATACATTGACAGCAAAAAAGCACAGATATATATTCATGGGAATGGCAATATGTATGTACTTTTTTTATTATTTTTTTTATTGTTCATATCCCAAGGACACTTTCATAGAAGACCATGAGGGACATGACAAAATAGGTGGTGTCAACTGAAAAAAATAAGATAATTTCTAATATAAAGATAAAATGCATGTCATCTTTTCAAGCTTTATTAAAGGAGACATTTCAATTGATACGAAATAACTTTTTAAAATACATTTTGGTGACCCAGTAGATAAAATACACTTAAAAAGGTCAGAGGGACTCAAATAGCATACCGAGTTTCGATGGAATGACTCAGATATACACGCTCGCTGAACGATATACACTGTGCTCACAATACTGTACCGATTATTATGATCCTATAACAGGCACAGCAGACATTAGTATGTTTAGGGTAGATTTATATACTCGAAGGTTATCAAAGAGACAACGCCAAAATCCTACGAGGTATAATGAGTATGGTAACACACTGCAAAGAAATCGCCGTCACCTGCTGAAAGTGCCAAGCACCTGTATTGAAAGAACAGACACAGTTATCTCTGATGGACTAACTGAGCAAACACAAGTAGAGACAACCCCCCTAGCTCTACAGCTGTCACTGAAAACAACACCTTCCATTGAGATCACACAATGAAACCTAAACTGAGGTAGGTCTGTTTACACCAGAAAAAAGAGTATTTACTTAGATATATGCAACAAAGTTTTGAGCAGCTAATGTTAGAAATATGCAGCAAGATTGGGTTGAGCTAACTTGTTTTTGTTGTTGTTGCTGTTATTATGAGTAAGTGCTGTTAAAGTTGACAGACATTGTTTAAGTTACAGTTTAAAAAAAGATGTACTGAAACTGACTATTGTAACAGTTAACCAACAGAGGGCACCATTTAGCAATGTTACTTCTTGTTGCTAGTACATGGATGTTGAGCAAGTAAGCACTCTAAAGAATGACAGTCTGTGTATAGAGGACAGTCAATAAATGATCAGCATTAGTTAATAAGCATTCGTTTGGCATAAATGTGCACTATTTGTTGATTGTGAACTGATCTAAAGCGCAGTTGCGCAAGCCTCAGGAACACACAACAGCGCCATGTTCAGGACTCTAGTTCAGAAGTTTACTAATCACAATAGGCAGTGGCCTCATCCCCAAAATATAAGATGCCTTAAAGTGTAAATTGCTAACACAGTCTCATCCCAATTCGTCATATAACTGACGTTTTAATGTGTAAATTAAAGTGCTCTCTTGCTGCCAGAAGACGGTCTCCCACGATTTGCGGAAAGTTTTGATGATATTTCGTGAAGATACTGGACAAAGAGAGTTTTGACCCAATGAAAGTAATTTTTTTTCATCATAGGTTTTTTTTTCGGTTTCTGAGTTGGGTGTATACGTTTCCAAATCTAACTTTACATTGCCTTAATCACTGTCTTGTTGGCTCAAACATAGCACCGTTTTGAAACATGTAAGCAATTCCTAGCGACAGTTAGCTAGGCTTAAAAATATGTAATTGGTTGTAACAGAGTGTTACAACTAAGCCACAAGTGTACAATGATAATCAAATGAAAACTGAGCCACACAACTTTTCAGGTTTGAGTATACATTTAACTTTGTTAGACTTTCACAAACAATGTTGAAATTTAAAATGTTTAAAATTTAGAGTAGCCTACTATGAATGATAACTTGTTTATTTATTAAAAAATGGCCTGTTATTAATGCAATAAACCATTTAAATTTTTATTTTAAGCTCATTTGTATTATTATTATTACTGTTATCATTATTAATAATACTAATTTTACATGCAGCTGCCACACACAAATCTAATTTAATTGCAATTACAATATTTATAATTTAATTTATTATTATTTATTGCAAAACTATGCAGCCCTTTTCTATGTCTCTATCCATGATATTGGTCCATAATAGAAGGATGATTGGATGAGGGATGGATGTATGGATCTGTCTATACAGATGCACAAACAATATCAAACTATACAAATAAAATAGTACTGAATTATGTGTGTTACACACAAGTGTTACAACTAACCCCTCTATCTGTTACAACTAACCCCGTATATGGGGTAAGTTGTAACATTGCACTTCTGTCACTTTCAGTGCAGCTGTACGAAAATGGTAGGTCCTAGAAAAAAACTGGTTGTTTGTAACAGAGATGTATATGTTGCTTGTGTAAAAAAAGTATTAATCTAACCTAATAATTTTTTAATTAATTGAGCCAAAACCAAAAAGCGTTAGGTTGTGCCCCGCTCTCCCCTATGTATAATATTTAAATATTCCTGTCCTAAAATGCGTTAAAATAACATTTATTGGGGTTTCTTTAAAGGTAGCATGTTTTCTACAGTAACTAAGAGGGGAGCACGGGGGTAATGCACTCACTCTAGCTGTGTCCGAAATCTCCACTCAAACCACTACTCCCTACATCCTATGTCAGGGGGTAAGGAGTAGAGCACTATATACTGAGATCACCAGCATTATAGAAACACCACTTTTGGACACTACTCGATCGTCTCTCGGCGCCGTTTTGCTGTCTAACGTCCGTCTTTTTCGATCAGCGCAATGCATGATGGTATGTAGGGCTTGGGGTAGTGACCATCGGTTGTACACTACTTTTCAAAATGCATTCTGGGATACATTGAGTGGACTATATAGGGTATAATAATCATCACTATGCATTCGGACAGCACTACAAAATGGTGAGCTCACTATATAGTCCACTATATAGTGAGTAGTGGGAGATTTCGGACACAGTGACTGTGTGTTCTGGTTGAGGGAGAATAAAACAAATCACAGGACTCCCGCAAACAAGAAATATCTATGAATAAAACATAAAAACTAATACATTTTTATTCATCTGTTGCAAAAAAGCAACAAGAACAACTAAAGCAAAATAGAAACATTTAGAGACCAGAGTTTCTATTTATAACATGTTTGGAGGATTGAGCGATGTAGCCAATCACATCAGACAAATGTTTTGATTTCTCAGGAACACAATGGCCAATCAGAAGCATTTATGATAGACTCCCCACCGCTCCAAACGGTGTGTTATTCTTTAATAACAAATAATTTATCAGGAGCATTTATGCTGATGTGTATGGTCAGCGACACATAGGCTGACTTGAAAGTATTTGGAGGTCAGAAAAAAGAAAAAAAGTATTTTTGCGGCACGAGCGGGACAAACCATAAATGTTGCCAGGCGGATGAAAGTAGTTGAGAACGTCAGTTATAACAATGACCCACGTATTAAAAATGGAGCGTGAGCAAACCATCTGTATCAGATCTGAATCATTCCCTTCCGAAACATACAGAGGCGGAGAGTGTGAATAGGAGCTGTCCATGAGTTCAGGAGAAGGAGACAATTCTGCTAGGTATTCTGATAATTATTTTGTCATTTTGCCTCCACGTTTCCCCAATTGCGCGCGAGCTGCTTCTCCTGTCCATACAGTAATCTCTCTACTGTGCGACAGAGAGTCGCTTGGGTATGATGCAATCGTTAGCATACTTTCACTAAAACTGCTTCTACGGGGCCATAACATAAGCTACAAGGTAATGGAGCAATTTATACATTGTCGTGTTTCTTTAGAAATAAATAAAGGACAAATGGGGTCTTCAAACGCCTCAGATGTAAAGTTATTCGCTGTCAAAGTGACGCCAAAATGAATGGGAGTCAATGGGAATGCTAACGCAGGTGAAATTCTGCTACAAGATGGCAGCTCCCAGCGAGACTTCAACTTCCGGTCGATGGATTACCCCCTTGGACACAACGTCACCGTGCTTTGGTAAAGTTGGGCTTGCATACCCAAGATCTACCTCGGGTATGCTAACAGCATCACAGGCACGAATCAGTCATTTGTCCTTAGGGAAATTGTGGAGCCTCTCCCCGTTTTTTATTACAGTTTTTCTCCATTGGTTTGGCTCATTTCTTGAAACAGAAATTACATTCTCAAAACAACATGGACAAACCTCCAAACTACTTGGCAATTGTTCACAACAGAATTGAATTTCTCATTCAGTTCATCAAATTGCAAATGCCTAAGTACATGTCTCAATGTCTCTGTACATCTTTGCAAATGATTAAGTACAGGTAGCCTACATTTAGCACAATTTTCAAGTCAATAGATCTTGTTGATCTAAACTGATTGTTCATTCTCAGTCTAATGGTTGTTCACTCCAAAACGTGTCAGCGTCATTTCATTGTATAAATCATCACATGCACAATAGTCTGTTCAATTGTCAAAATTAGTCAAGAACATAATACCATGAATCCCATATATGAAACCCTTTGAACATTTGATACATTTATTACAGCAATTGACAGAACTTGACTAAATAAGGAGGATCTAAATAATCTCAGATGACCAATCAAACCGTATGTTTGGTCAAAGAGCTGCAATTACAGTTTTTCTCCATTGGTTTGGCTCATTTCTTGAAACAGAAATTACATTCTCAAAACAACAAGGACAAACCTCCAAACTACTTGGCAATTGTTCACAACAGAATTGAATTTCTCATTCAGTTCATCAAATTGCAAATGCCTAAGTACATGTCTCAATGTCTCTGTACATCTTTGCAAATGATTACAGTTTTTCTCAGTCGACTTTGGTGCATTTCTCACATCGCTATTTACATTTGCACAACAGTTAGTTCAACCTCCACAACATTTTGTCATTTGTGCACATCATAGTAGCAGTTTCTCATTCCTTCCAACAAATTGCAAATGATTTTGGACATGCATCAATTGCTTTCATACAACTCTCTGCTGTTTTATAACATTGTCATTTGCTTATGTCATATCAGTCCAAATTAACTATACTTGTGAATGCTGAATAGTCATTTCCATATAAAACTACAGTTTTTCTCGAATTTCTCCAAACTCAGGTAACTGCTCTCAAAACAGTTAACACAGCAAACTAAACACACTCTTATGTTGGCGAAACAGCTAAGTATTCACTGCACAATGAAACACAGCATTTTATTCTAGTAATGCATTTATTAAAAATCAATATTAACATCAAAACTAAAAGTGTGTTCTCTGTTGATTTGATAACAAATTCAGCTGAAGATACACAAAGAAATAAATGCAAATACATGTTTTTCATTAAGTTCTTTAATGATGAGTCCAGGAAGTGTATTACAATGAGTTGTCACCCCACAAAAATTAAACAAATATAATAAATAAAATGCAAATAAGATAAATAATGTAAATAAATACATAGGTTTAAAAAAAAAACTGCATTCATTGAATCACATTGTTTATTGATCATGCCTCTCAATTACATCTGGCCAGAGAATTTCATCAACATCACAGCAAATATTTTCACGAGTCATGCATCGATGGGAAAAAGCGCCTTGAATGCTGTATCCATCCTTGACATGCTTGTGCCCCAATATCCCCACAGGCCTCTTCCATCGCTTGAAGAAGACTTACTTGGTTGTAAGGGTTGTGGTCATGTACTTTCCATCTCCAAGAGGAGAAGAATTCCTCAATTGGATTCAGGAAAGGAGAATATGGTGGAAGGAACACCATCCTGAAACGTGGGTGATTCTCAAACCACTCTCGCACTAGTGCTGAATGGTGGAATTGGACATTGTCCCAAACAACTACAAAATTCCACACCATTTGCTCCTGATCACCCTGTGGAAAGAGGATTTCATTGAGGAGATTTAAAATGTAGGAGCCTTGCTGTGTTGTATGTTCCAAAGACAGCATAGTGTGCCACAACACCAGTTGTAGAAATCGTGGCACAGAGAGTGATGTTGCCTCCTCGTTGTCCAGGGACATTGACTGTAGCACGATGGCCAATCACATTTCTCCCTCTTCTCCTCTATCTTCTCCTCTTCCTACATCCTCAGCCCTGCTTTCTCTTTCTCCTACATCCTCAGCTCTTCTTTCTCTTTCTCCTACATCCTCAGCTCTTCTTTCTCTTTCTCCTACATCCTCAGCTCTTCTTTCTCTTTCTCCTACATCCTCAGCTCTTCTTTCGCTTTCTCCTACATCCTCAGCTCTTCTTTCTCTTTCTCCTACATCCTCAGCTCTTCTTTCTCTTTCTCCTACATCCTCAGCTCTTCTTTCTCTTTCATTATCAGCTCTTCTTTTCTTTCTCCAATCCCCAGCTCTTCTTTCTCTTTCTCCTACATCCTCAGCTCTTCTTGCTCTTTCTCCATCTCCTCCTCTTCTTTTCCCTCTACCTACCTTGTCCACCACCTCTCACTACACTACACCTACACCTCTTCCTTTTCCACTGCTCATTCTCCTTCTTTTTATTGTCTTTTCTCTTCATTCATGTTTGTTCTTCATCTATTCCCCTTTTGTAGTTGTAATTAAGACAGCTGTGTGAACAATTAGGAATTTGGCTTTTTCTGTGTTGAGGGATTATCAACTCATCCGATATCAATTTGGGGTTAATTGAGGACATAAGGTGTGCAACTGACTATTTTACAATTCATAGAGTTTTGTTTGTTGTGTTTTGAAAATGGTACAAAAATGCTTGTGATCTTTGTGAAGACCACTGAAAAAGCTGCAAAAGTTTTTCCTGATATATTAAAGATTTGGTTGGGTGTATGAACTGCTGTGATAACATTAGGGAATTTTGTGCACAGTGTTTTGAGAAAATTATGCTTTTGATTTGTAAATTGTATGAAATGAATGCGAATTTACTATCTGTTTAGGACAATTACGAAGTGTACAGATCACTGTGTTAACCGTTTTGAGAGCAGTTACCTCAGTTTGGAGAAATGTACCAAATCGAATTGAGAAAAACTGTAATAGTCCTCATTTCATTGCTTGAGTCATCACATACAAAAATGTTGAACTAGTTGTCAAAATCCGTCAAGCAAATTTTATTTTTTATTTTTTTTTTATCTTTAAAAAAAAAAACATTTTGTATCTGAAATTGATCAATTTCTCGCAGGTGAGCCTCAGCATTCACTGATGAGAAGAGATGTGCATGAATGATTTACAGTTTTTCTCAGTCGCTTTGGTGCATTTCTCACATCACTATTTACATTTGCACAACAGTTAGTTCAACCTCCACAACATTTAGTCATGTGTGCACATCATAGTAGCAGTTTCTCATTCCTTCCAACAAATTGCAAATGCTTTTGGACATGCATCAAATGCTTTCATACAACTCTCTGCTGTTTTATAACATTATCATTTGCTTATGTCATATCAGTCCAAATTAACTATACTTGTGAATGCTGAATAGTCATTCCATATAAAACTAATAGTCCTCATTTCATTGCTTGAGTCATCACATACAAAAATGTTAAACTAGTTGTCAAAATCCGTAAGCATTTTTTTTGTCTTTAAAAAAATAATTTTTTATCCTAAATTGAACAATTTCTCGCAGGTGAACCTCAGCTTTTATTGATGAGAAGAGATGTGCATGAATGATTTACAGTATATGTTGTATGTTCAGTTCCAATATGTACTGTGATATTGTTTACAGTTGTGCACCGATCTACCCAAAGGGAGTTTATGTTTGTTGTAAATAAGGGTGTATTTTTTCTTTTGCACAATGCTCTGAACAAATTAGAATTGCAAAGACTATGCAGTAAAAATGTGAAGCATACATATTCAGTGTCTTGTACTCAATTACTGTACCTCACTAAATACAGTAATGTGAAACTTTACTGTAGTTTTCAAATGGCTGTGCAAATAGTTTATAGGACTGTCTTGAGCATTTTCAGGTAGTGTCACCAAGATCTGACTTTTTTTGCATTGGCAAACACTTACAGAGTAAACTGTCATAATGAAAACATGACAAAGCCATTTGACTATCTTGTTCATAAACACTGGTGTTAGGACTTTTCATCTTGATGATACTGACACTTTCATTGACATGAATACTTGCTTTTGAGGAATGAGTTATCCATTTTGAGCAAGTGACACACTTTTGCAGGTTATCAACTAAGTTTTGCAATTTGTACTAATTGTTTTGAGAACTGCATTAACTGTTGTGGAAATGTAAATAGAGATGTGAGAAATGCACCAAAGCGACAGAGAAAAAACTGTAAGTACAGGTAGCATACATTTAGCACAATTTTCAAGTCAATAGATCTTGTTGATCTAAACTGATTGTTCATTCTCAGTCTAATGGTTGTTCACTCCAAAACGTGTCAGCGTTCATTTCATTGTATAAGTCATCACATGCACAATAGTCTGTTCAATTGTCAAAATTAGTCAAGAACATAATACCATGAATCCCATATATGAAACCCTTTGAACATTTGATACATTTATTACAGCAATTGACAGAACTTGACTAAAGAAGGAGGATCTAACTAATCTCAGATGACCAATCAAACCGTATGTTCGGTCAAAGAGCTGCAATTAGTGCCTCTCATGTAAATCTGTCTACAGTACTGTAATACTGTGGGTTTTACTGTAACATTTCAGTAAGTCTAGTCATTGATGATTTCCCCCTCCCCTTTCTGTCAAATACCCCCTGTAGTACCTCTGCATAGGGGTACATGTACCCCAGGTTTGGAACCACTGGAGTAGTGGCCAGCAGTATTGAACTTGTGGAGAAGAACATTTCTATGTAATTGGAGGTGTGTCCATATTGTTTTGAGAATGTATTTTCTTTTACCTCTGATGTATGGAAATTACTTTATGTGTGTGAATGATAATGGTTACAATTCCTTGGCAGTTTGAGTGCAATGTGTGGTGTCAAATCATGGAGGCTACTCTTCCCCTAAAATAAAAAAAAAAAAAAAATCAGTTTATACACATTTATATTGTATTCTGTTAGCTAGACAAAAAACAGTAAAGTAACCATTGTCAATGAAGGACTGGGCTAAGACTGAAAGGTGGACATGAGGGATATTTCAATGGTCCTCGGCCATAGTGACAAAACATCTAAACATTTTGACTTGCAGTGCTTAAACAATGCCAAAGGGACTAAGCATTTTGGGGGCACTGACTGGTTAAATGAGAAGGAAATTTATCCCAGATAGCATGGTAACATTAATTCAATGTTGAGTTTCTGATCCAAACCATCATTTTGGTTGAGATTGACATTTCAATGTTTAAGTGTGTTGGATCAGCATTGAAATGTTGATGAAAGCCAACAGCACACATGCGCGAAGACAGTGACATTGAACTAACGGTGATTTGTAGTTGATGAGCACAAGATAATTCAGGCATGTATCTCTGCAGAACATAGTGGGCATTTCTCAGTCAATGGGGCGTTTAAACCACAATGGGCGTTTTCAACCGCTTTTACCCGATTTGCTCTAATCCACTGGGGGCTTGGTTTCAGGGGTGGGCCTTCATGATTTTAGCATGTCTGTTGAAAAATGGTTGAAAAACATTTATTGTAGTTTGAAATTGGCCACTGATTGGTAAACGCCCATTTTTGTTTTGCATGTGCACTTCTCTATACTCTAAAGTCGTTAGAGAGAAACAGGTGCATCCAATACAGATCTCTTGTTTGTTTCAAACAATAGTGCATCTACCTTATTTCTGTTTTGTGTGCTTATTTGTGTTGTTACCGTAATTAGATACATTAAAAAGTTATTTTGTTTGAATAAAGCATATATTTTTCTACATTCTTAAAACATACATCTTGCTTTAGTAAAGTTTATAAAGAATTTCCTGAATAAAGATCTCATTTAACAGATTTAACAGAGGTGTAGGACACTGAACATGAGCAAGAATGTTACACTACAAACAGAGTCTATGTCTTGTATGCAGAGCATATTGCTCCTTTAGTGTGAGTGAAGGCAGATGAAGATGGAAAAAAAAAAGAGAAGCACCCTCCTGATAATGCTGACATTGATTATACATTGAGGCCACGTTTACACAAAGCCGGGTATTTAGCAAAACGAATATTTTCCCCTCTCCGTTTTCAAAAATAACATCGTTCACACCCCGCATAAATCGCCGAGCGCATCATAACTATGCTAAACCTAAGGCGGCAGTGTAGGGGTTAAAGATAAAGCCATGCAAGCCAATCAGAATCCTGGAATCGACAAGAGAGAACCTAAAACGCCGTTTCTCCCAGTTTACACGACAACAAATATCCGGCGTTTTCAAAATCTCCACTTTGCCCGGAGTTTTTAGAAATATTCGTTTTCAGTGATAAAAACGGCGTTTTCGTGTAAATGAGAGGGCAAAACGCAGAGAAATATCTGCGTTTTTCCATCGTGTAAACGGGGCCTGAGTTGTTGTCGACAGCATAATCACATGACCTGGGACTTGATGATATCCCGCATCTTATCACTGCTTAATCAGGTAATCATTCATATTACTGAATCTGTATTAAATTTGAGAAATGTATCTGATTTCCATTCAGTTAAACTGATTTCCCACTGAAACACAATAACAAAATTAAAGCTGCAAGCAGCATTTATCGGGGTTCAAGCAGTTAAGGCCTTTAAGCACAAAAGCATCAAAAGGCATTTGAGTTTTATTTAGCATACATTTATCCACTGACATAATAGATGGAAAACACCATTTACAGCCATTACTGGCAATTTACCATAAGAAATACATGGTTTTAAAGCTTTTTAACAGTTATAGCGTCACCTATGGTCCGATCTCCATGAAACTGTACATGCCTCTTCAACATGTTATGACACATATGCTCATCAATTTTTGTGAAGTTTGTGAAGTACCTTTTGTGAATGACCCTGTTATAGCAAAACAAATGACAAAGTTAAACTTTTTTTGATAATTATTACAGTTTTTTTCCAATTGCTCACACAATGAAATAACATCACAATTATTTAAACGGACACACAGAGAGCAAAACTTCTTCTCAAGTTTCCAAAAGTCTAAACACATTTTCTGCTTTACACACATTTTACATTTCAAAATGCCACTTTTAAATGCACTGAACACAGTTCTCTGCATAAGACACAACAATCTGACATAAAGTCACATGTTTGCCACTTTAAAACACTACCATTCAAAATGACACTACATGAGCTAATTGGCCAATTACATGTGCCACCTGGCCAAACACCTCAATGGTTAATTGTTAACACTTCAATCAGGATGTAAGTACTATAAAAAGGCCACAGATGAGCACCGTTTTTGTTACAACAACAATGGAAGACGTTGCAGAGAGGAAGAGGAAGAGGAAGAGGAAGAGGGAGGTTGAGAATAAGAGGGGAAGGAAGAGTGAGAGGTAGGGGTAGAGCAGGTAGAGGAGTTCATGGCCAAAGAAGACAAACACTTTCAAATGAAATCAGAGCAACCTTAGTAGATCATGTCATCAACCATGGGCTGACAATGCATGAGGCTGGACAGAGAGTGCAGCCAAACTTGAGCCGTTTTACTGTTGCCTCTGTCATCCGGACCTTTAGACTGGAGAACAGGTATGTAACCAAATTTTCATGTAGTTCACCCTATGTAATAGTGTACTGTTTACTTACAGTAGTGTATGACATCAGCCATTCATGAACTGTACAAGTTTCCTGTACAATCTACTCTACTGTGGGGGAAAATATTTAGGCTGCATTGTCCAAGCCCTGTATATTTTATTTTTTCTAAAGGACTGAGAGACGACACCTTGGTGGAGGAAGGGGCCAAATGTTCACCGGGGTACAGGAAGCTGCCATTGTAAACTTGGTTTTGGAAAATAATGAAATCAGATTACGAGAAATTCAAAATCCACATCATCCAAGACAACACCTTATTAAACAACATTCAACGAGTCAGTCTGTCCACATTGGCTCGCATTCTGAAGCGACACCAAATCAGATTGAAACAACTTTATAAGGTGCCGTTTGAGAGAAACTCTCAAAGAAACAAAGAGCTCAGACGAGCATATGTGGATGAAAGTACCATATTGACTGCAGTAGGCTACACTACACGCAACATTGTTTCCCAGTGTAGTGGATAACACCATATTGACGGGACGAGTTTTGTTCCTTGTTTTGAGGGAGTACTGGAAATGGATGCTCATGCAATCCCACATGAGTTCATCTTTATAGATGAGGCTGGGTTCAACCTAACAAAGACCAGAAGAAAGGGGAGAAACATCATTGGCCACAGAGCCATTATAGATGTTCCTGGCCAACGTGGCGGGAATATCACAATGTGCGCTGCCATCTCCAGTATGCATGGTGTCCTCCACTGTCATGCCAACCTTGGACCATACAACACAGGCCATATTCTCACATTTCTGGACAGACTTCATGACATTCTCATACCACCAGAGCGTATGAATGAAGCAGAGCATGAAAGAAACCGGTACGTTGTAGTATGGGACAACGTGAGCTTTCATGTGCAGCCCCAGTCCAAAACTGGTTTGCAGACCACCCAAGATTTGTCGTGCAATACTTCCCACCATACTCACCATTTCTGAACCCCATAGAAGAGTTCTTTCCGGCATGGCGGTGGAAGGTATACGACCGGCAGCCCTCATGTGCGCATGCCTCTTGTGCAGGCGATGGAAGAGGCATGTGATGATATTGATGTGGGTGCAATTCAGGGATGGATAAGGCACTCAAGGCGCTTCTTCCCTCGATGTCTGGCAAGGGAAGATATTGCCTGTGATGTTGACGAGGCGTTGTGGCCAGACCCGGCTGTGCAGCAAGATGTTGCCTAATTATTTTTCTTGCCACTGGAAGTTTCTGGAAGTTTATTTTTCAGTTTACTGTTTTTTGTAAAAAATAAATAAAT
>JAQIUQ010001975.1:0-21122 GCA_030378365.1 Hybognathus amarus | reverse complement strand
AAAAGTGAACTACTCCTTTAATTAGTCCATATCATGGAGTATTGGAGTAGCATGGTATTATAGTCTCTTAGATTAATTTTTCGTAAGGATATAACACAAATCATCTGTGCTATTACTGCTTCATTAAAGGGTTAGTCTACCCATCATTAACTATTCACCCTCATGCCATTCCAAACCCATAAGACTTTTGTTCATCCAACCAAATGAAGATCTTTTCATGAAATCTGAGAGATTTCTGTCACTTGTTGGCAGCTATACAACTTTGATGCTTCAAAAAGTTCATAAAGATTGTGAAACTAATCCATAAGAATTCGGTTTAGTCCACATTTTCTGAAGACTCATCACTTTATATAATGAACAAATTAGGCATTAGCATTTAAACATTGATCACGGAACATAAACAAAGCTCAACCGAGTACTGAGTAAGAACCTCATTGGTTCTAGCGGAAGTTCAAACATCAACGTAACACGAAACTATCCTTATTGGTTTTGAACGTTAGACAACAACTTGCCTTCCGTTTATTTATAACTGATGTGTGCATTATGAATGTTTATATGAATAAAGTAAATATCTTCGTAATGAAGCGATAGAGTATGATTAGTTTTCAATCTCTTATCTTTTGAGCATCAAAGAGATAGTTGCATGTACTATCAATAGAGTGACAGAAATCTCTAAATTCATTAAAAGATCTTTCTTGTGTTCGAAGAAGAAGAATGAAAGTCTTACAGTTGAAACATGATGGTTAGCAATTGACAGAATTTTCATTTTTGGGTGAACTATCCCTTTAATACAGCATTATGGAACTTATCCACAGTACAGGTTTTATAATAATAAAAGAACAAAAAACTTACATAACTAACACCCGCAAGCTCTTGCACCAATGGCTTGAGGGAAAGGCTACCACTGATGTAAAAGACAGCCACACTTAGCCTGTACAGGAGAGCTAATTCCCTGCCTGCAGGGCAACATTCACAGGCCCAGATCAAGACTTCCTCTTGGGGCTCAGCCGAGGATCCCCACGGCTCTCCTGCGTATCCAGAAGCGTCAGGTGCTAGATACGGGGCTCCAGGCTCTGCTCTGACATGGTGCAGCAAGACTCTGAGGCGCTTCTGCTTCCAAGTCTCATTCTCAACACAGAGCTGCAAGACCTCGTTCCGTGCAGCATTAAGGCACAAACGTGCTGGAAGAAGATAAGTGCCGTCGAGCCGGCATCCGCCCGGGGGATTTCCCGCTGTCGGCTCATCACCTTGCATGATGCTCCTGGCACCTCTCCTCACCCAGGGTCTGATATGCTGCTAAATGAAATGGACAACAGAAAGCCGTTGGCTCTGAATATCATACGTCATCACCACAAACATCATCAGCAGTGTTGCACACAGCGAACGGCTGAACCGGATAGAAGTATGCTTAGAACATCATCTGCATGTCAGATGCGATAGTAGATTCAATTTCCTTTTCTGCACTGGCAGCCAACGTCTGGAACCTCAGAAGGGGAAAGACAATCGGTGAACGAACAGCTGCATAAGAGGGGCTTTATTACGTGGGAAACAGGATTTAAAAAATGATAAATCAGCAGAAATCCTTTGCAGTATGCAATATGTATGTTGCTGTGCACCAGTGTTGTAGTTATTATTTTATATATACTGGGTCCCATACTGTAGTCAGCTTTTATTTTTATATTTCCTTCAGCCTCTTATTGGTTTTTTTGTATGACACTATTTATTTATAGGGGTTACAAATTGTCACACTGAACAAGCAGTACCCACAAACAAAAGAATAAAAATCATATAGGCTAAAGGCTAATTGCATAGTGTTCATTTGGTAAAATCTTTACGATGTGTCTGTACAATGTGTCCTACCTAAAACTCAGAGAGCTTTACATAATATAAAAATAAGACTTTAATACACTTTTACTGACCTTACATTTTAAAAATATCATTTAATAGCTGACTTAACACCTTTTAAGGATTCTGCGTAATTGGTGGACATTCCACTTATGCACTTGTGATGCTAAAACGGAGTGTAATTTAAATAAGAACATCTGGTACCTAGTAGTCGTCCTCTGAGATTTGTCTTCATGATAATCGACTATGGAGCCAGGAGCCATCTTAATAGATATAGTCTCGAGAAGTCAAACCGACGCAACCAGCTCGAGTGCAGCTCGACTGATGCTATATGACGCAGCAGCGGTATTCACTAGTTCTGAGAACTATATTTCAAAGACTGGCTGCTGGTCCTGTATACACGAAGTGTGACTGCTCTGCATAACTGCATCTTCCTTCTATCTAGACTGCTTGTACTCCTCAAACAGAGTTCTCAATGTTCCGCTTCTGCATGCATAGAACCCTCATTATGTTACTGTGTTTAGTGTGGGGCTATTCCTGAGCCTTGTTAGTGGTATAAACTTGGATTTATTTCTTCTACTCAGTCATGCCCCCAGTGTAGGCTAGCATCATACGCTAAACACGTTCTTCAAGGGTATAGACTTTACATCGAATATCATTTGAAAACAAACTTCATAGGAGGCACCCACTAGCACTCAAGGTCTTATCCGTTCTGCTGCAGTTTCTCCTTTAAACAAGCTTTGCAGGCTTTTATACTGAAAATAAATCTAATATAACAAACTACTTGTTCAATTATTTCTAGGGTTCAGAATTCAGATTCTGAGATCTGACATTAAGCATTTTTTGGTTCTGGTTCCGGCCATTTTCAAAATTGATTTGCCAGATAAATGGTTTTATTTTGAAATGCTGCTATATTTGACTGACTTCGCAGCCACATTTGTCAGAACTCTAGTAGACTAGACTAATGTCCCCGCACATCTGATTTGTTGGACTTCTGCTGACTTGAGCAGCTTCACTGATTTCCATTCAAAATAAATGTTTAATATCAATCATTTTTACTTCAATTACAGAATTTTATAAGGTCCCGTTTTCGCGATTCCATTTTTCAAACTTCAGTTATAATGTTGCTGTTAGAGCATAAATAATACCTGTAAAATTATAAAGCTCAAAGTTCAATGCCTAGCAAGATATTTTATTTAACAAAAGTCCCCTTTCAAAGCCTACAGCGAACGTCCTGTTTGCAACTCCACATCCCTCTACTTTTTTTAATGACGTAATTAGAACAGTTTTAAGACTAATCTCCGCCACAGATTCAAATCGATTCTCTTCATCTATGTTCTCGCGGGTCTGATTAAGGCTCAAATTGATATGGTAATATGTTTGACATTTTACAAGAACAACCAGACGCATACATCTCCGATTTATGGTAAGAGAGTAATGCCTTTCCGAGCAACATGAAATAAGCTGCCGTCCAATCACAACACAGGAACCGCTGGCACAATCAGAACTTGTTACGTATTTCTGAAGGAGGGACTTCATAGAACAAGGAAGTCATCCACCCGTTTTTTTGGACAGTGAAAACAGCGGTGTACAGATAAGTAAATTGTGTGAAAAATACTGTTGTTGTTTTTTTACGCAAAATACACGTCATATCTGTAAACTGTAAAAACAATCAAAGCCTCAAAAAACACGAAGAACAGGACCTTTAAAGAAACACTCACATAACCCATAGAGATCGCACTGTCAAAGAGTTAATCTCAGAAATATTCACACATATTTATACATATAAACAAGATATCAGAGTTTTAAAATTAAACATTTTAAAAGAGAACAATACATCACGATTCTTTAAAACCAATGAGCATTAAGCTGTGTCGTGAGCATACTTTTCCAAAACCAGTTCTGCCCTGCCGCATACATCTACAAGTTTACAGTAATGGGTAGGTTTCAGGATAGGTGTTTGGTGTAGGCAATCAGTACAGTGACTGACATGACCAATGAAATCATTAGAATCGGGTGCAGGGTTCAGCAACTTGTTTCCCATCAAGCTTTTTGATCAACGCAGTCAATCGTGGACAGCAACTGCGCCAACTGCAGAATCCGACACAGCCACCTTGCCGCCACGAGAGTCTTGTACACACGTCAGTATGACACTCGGACACATTTTGTAACCAGTTATGCGTTTTTGGTGATCGGTTCTGCGCAGATTTTGCTAGTCTATCAACGAGCCTAATGCTCTACAATTGGACAAGTGTGGGGTTCTCGCTGTCCGGATGATGCTAAAAATTGGTTAAAACTGCCCTTAGGTCTATCACCAACAGTTTTAAAATCGGTTAAGATTTAAAGACAAATCGCAAATGTGTCCTAGTGCCTAACAACAGGCCTCTCTTTCTTGTCTCTTTTTTCTTTTTATTTGATCAAAGTAACAGTTATTTAGACTTTATATTTTTACCTAAAATTGGATGCCATTTCTCCATGATTAGCGTTAGTGTTATAAGAGGTCAAGCACCAACAATATAAACAATGTACAACACTGCTATTTAAAGTGTTTATAGATGTATTTTATTCAATAAAAAATTGTTCGACAAATCGTTGTTGTCTGATCTCACTTGACCTAATGTAAGGGCGTGGAATAACGCAATTTGACCACTACGGCACTGTGGCGCTAAGTGTAATGCATCCTTTATAAATGCACGTGGTAAAAGAAAAAACAGCAGCGAATTATGACGGAGTGCAAACGAATCCGAACCACAGCCTATGATCCGAACTAGCAAGGTTTGGTAAAGTTTCACAAAACTTAAAACCAACAATTCTGTCATATGCAATACATGCAAGGCACAACTTGCTTTTCACGTGAGCACAACATGCATGTTGGAGCACTTAACGAGGAAACATCCCAGCAAGAGGAGCCGTTAGAAGTTGAGATGTTCTCCAGCTGGAGATAACTGATGGTAACGTAAATCTCTTTTAGATAATGCAATACTTACTAATAAAAGTAATAATATTATCAATAATATTACACATTATTTATTTTGCATCAAATAAAGCTTGTGTAAGAATATGTATAAGTATAACTAATTGAAAAAGCTGAATAACCGTTCCAAACCAACTGATTAGCCGGCAAAATAATCGACAATTAGTCAAATAATCGTTCTAACAATGGGATAGATTAATCAATTATCAAAATAATCATTTGTTCCAATCCATTTATATAATGTGTATTTCACATATTATAAAATATAGGCTACAGTACGGTATACTGCACATAACTTATTCCATTTTGAACAGCATAATGGAATTACTGAAAAACCTTTTATTGGTCATAATTATTTATGCCACCACTACATCATATTAGCATATGACCGCCCAAAATAATGTTATTTTAAAATGCTTAAATTATAGCTGTGACATGTTGATTTATATAGTCTTTATCTTTTTGAAAATGAATAGGTGGGAAAAGCTAAATGACATTTAGAAGTGTAGAATAAGCCCTTTTAAAATCCCTAAACCATGCATTTAGTGTGCTTGGGATTGCTTTACCTGCAAAGGTGTGGACGATCTCATTGGCGTTGCTTTGTCAGGTTGTTCTGGTAGTAACTCATCCTTCTGACACGAGCGGATCAGCTGCGGCTGGTTCGCAGGAACTAGAGGCATTGCTCAGTTCGGAAGACGTTAACAAGATCCTTCAGAGAACGTGTATATACGCAGTTTATATATATCATGTTACAAAAAATAAACAAGGATATATTGCCTTTATGGCTTTATTTGCTGGTCTAGGTCACTTACTGTGTCATGCTTCTAACGCTTCCGTGTTTAGTCATGTGATGCTCACGCGAGCACTCCATTGGTCGATTGGTGAACAACTGGTTCACTGATTTGCGATCAGTTTTGCGGTTTGCAGTAAACAGCAGCAAACTCGCCTTACTGATCTGAGGTTAGTATTTAGAAAGTGAGATTATGGTTCAAATCTTAAATGGACCATCACCAGAGAAGTGATGGCGCAAATAAATAAATAAATTGAACCAATCTTTTCTGGAAAATATTTAGGCGTTCGAACAAGGAGGACACCTGTCGCATGAACACCACATTAGAGAATACACTGTGTAGTATACACAAACTATGTAGTTGAAGACTTCACAAAACATTTGTGAATCTGTTTTAATGTATCCATTATATTTTTATTTACTTATTTTAATTTGAGTGTGTGTAATTCTGCCTTAATAATAATAATAATATTTGACTGGGTTATTAGTAATTTATTCCTAAATCCTCCATAAAATAATCACTATAAATATCAGCAAAATCTCCCTCAAGAAATATCAACTCTGAACTCACTTGGAAAAAGAAATCAGTATGGAAATTTTGAACTGTATTAAAAATAATGATAATAATAACTTAATCTGATCCATATCTTAAACACAGTTGAAACAGACTAAACAGAAAATAGGACTATAATAATGCATAGGCCTACTAAATAACGCTATGCTGTGAACAATGTTTAGGCCTATTTGCATTTTTTTATAAAGCTATAGTGATAGTTTACGAAGTTTCTGCCACTTTTTTTGCGTCTTTTGCCTCACTATTCAGACTTTTTCTCACAATTGTTTTACATCTCGCAATTCTGACTTTTGCCCCTCCAAATTACATGTAGCATATAGCCTAACTCAAATCTACCTGAAAAAATGGTCAGAATTGAGATCAATATAATTCGCAATTATTTTCAAATTGTTAATGTCTTAAACATGCTTAGTACATAGTTAACAACATGGCTTTATTACATAGCCTACCTGTACTATTTTCATTGATGGACCAGCTATCATAGCATAAACAAATCTCATGCATTATCTAATGAATAAATATTGCTATTTCGTAAAAAAAAATTAAAGTTGCGAAAAAGACATTGGAAATCACTACTTTTTTTACACTTGAATGTGAAACATCAACATTGAAATATTCAAAGGTGAAACAAAGGTGAAACATGAAACATTCACTTGAACTGAAACATCAAGGTGTTTGCAATGCCGCTTCAAACTGTAGTCTGTGCTATGTTGTAAACAAGAAAGTTTGACACATTTAGTATGTGTGTGTTATGTATTGAGCAAATGAGTATGCATACACTGAGAGTAAGAGTAATGGTACTAGCTGAAATTCCTAACACAGGCTATGTCATCATCAATGATCCTTTCACAAAATGAAATCCAATAATGATCTCTATTATTTGCATCATTCTTCTGTATCCATGCACTTTCATTTTGCTCTCTCTTAGCTGTTCACAAGTCAGCTCTTTTTACAAGGTTGTAAAACCTGTTTCTTTGTTACTCTAATGCGTTTAGATCAGTCCAAACCATTGAAATTCTTAACACACACACTAAACAACTTTATTCAGCTCTTTCCTTAAGCTGATCACGAAACCCATTAAGGTCAGATTGCATTCTTGCAGAAGTCTGTTTACTCACAGTACAGTCCAGGGAGCACCCTACTGTTTACATTTGAGCAAGTGATCTCTTTATTTCTCATTGAGACTCCCGTGTGACTTCTTGCAGGCAGAGGTGAGGTCGTGCAGAGGACAGCTGAGGAGACCTGATCGTGGAGCTGTGAATCGATGCTATGAATCATGGAATTAAGAGTCTGCTAGGTAATTTCATGTGCATATAGCCTTCTATTAGGAATAGACAAGTGTTGTAGTACTGTAGCAGAGAATCACTATTTTTTTAGCCAGGCCTTGGAACTGGATGTATGAAGGTATTGAAACTTGTAGTAGGCCTATACTTCAAATCTTAAAGTATTGAAAATAATAATAAAAAAAATCCTGTACTTGCAGATATATTAATATTTAATAAAATATTAAATAAAATAAAACACCTTAAATTAAAGAATTAAGTCTACTTACATAATAGAGACCTTCATAATGTATATGAATAATAATAGAGATTATATTTTTTTAACTTTGTAATAATGTCAAATGTTTTACTTTTAACGTACATTGTTTCGATAAAAATTCTTCAGCTTTAAAGTACACTTATTTTGATGTGTCAACTACTAAAGCACATATAAGTAATTGATTATAACTTTGATTGTGGTGTGTTATTTAATACTATTTTTAAATTTAATATATTTTAAATGCTTTAAATTGTATCTTCATAATTACAAATATATTTAAATACATGATACAATTTTTAGATAGAAATGACATTAAAGTATAGGCTATTTAAGTTTACCAGTATATGCTTGCTTGACAGTATATTTGGCAGTACACTTTAACCATATTTCAAGGACGATAGATGTAATTATGAAATTAAATATGTATTTATGTCCCACTTAAGTGTTCAAAATGCACTCTAAAGTTCAGCTTATTGCACTTAATGTAAATTTAAACTTGATGAATTTACATTTAATTACAAATAAAATGTAATTATGTGATCAAAAAAACATTACATTCAGTTCACACTTCTTGTAAGTATATTTTTCCATAGTAGACGTTATTTTTACACAAGGGATTGTTGAATCATATAAGAGTATAAACAAAACATACATTTCTTTCTGTCAGCCAGAAAGAAGTAGTTATTTGAATAAGGTTGACATATACTGCAACAGGGCTCGAAATTAACTTTTTTACTTGGTAGCACTGGTGCTACCAACTTCAAAATGTTCAGAAGCACCAGCAAAAATTTAGGAGCACCCACCAAAAATTTATTTCAGATCTCAGAATTTAATTTCAGAAAAATTCAGATTCGATTTTCTACTGTGTTAGGGTGTAATGAAGATCTAATGTCTGATTTTCATTCCTAAATGACAACTTTTTGTCTATTAAACATGTCTATTAAAAATCACAGCGGAATATTATGGTGCTCCTGCTGACCCAGAAGTATATTCAACTACGCAGTATTGTTATTCTGTGTTACAAATATTCTCTATCACAGAAGAACTTGAATCGGAACTAGAATTAAAGATTATGGTTTGGATATAAACACTGATGTCTACAGAAGTGATCAAAATAGAGACAAGCACCTTTTGAAAGTAACATGGAGCTTCAAATAACAATTGTATCGATCACACTGTTACTCCACTAGGTGGCGACAAGTGACTTAAATGTATTTGTTATTGAATCATTCATTCAAGAGAGTCGTTAAAAAAATGCTGATTCATCCATTAATGAAACAAGCAAAGTATTTATTATGATATTACTCATATATTGCTATATAATACTAAATAAGCTATGTATTAATAAAACAATATAAATAAAAATAAAAAACATCCTCACTATTAGCATTGGCATGTTCCACCTCAACGTGTCCGACGAGAGATGTTCGTGGGCTGTCCATCAAGCAGGATGCGGACATACACAATCACACACACTCCTTGACAGACAGGTCGGTGTCTCCATTCGATAATGAAAGAGATGTAGCTACTGAGCTGACGACAATTTAACTGTGGTGTTCTCACGATTAGTATATGCTATGACCCCGATGATATTGGCACATGATTTCTCATTTGCATGCGTCATGTTAATCACAACTCTCGTTCTTTTCATGAGCTGCAACATGGGTTTAAATTTAGTGAAGGCAAGCTCTTCTTTGGCGATGGTGCTATGTATGCGGTGTTAATTTTACGTTTAGCTCTTTATGTGACAGAAATCTGTCAGCGTTCGTTTCATCTTCTCCAGCCTTAGATTTCGCACGGTCAGTCGGCTCCCTGTCACTTGACAACGGAGCGCCGCGAAAGGGAGTGATTGACAGCTAATATTAAGCAATCTAAAATCTGCTTTAAAGTTAAGAACGTAAGGATGAAGTTTGATTGGTTATGTATGTTGGATAGAATGATGGTACGGCCACCGTGTATCAGCGCACATAAGGTACACAGTAATTTGCAAACTTTTTGTAGAGGTTGCACCACAACCATTATTTGCACTCGCACTAATGCTCCCAAATATATTTTTAGGTCGCACAGGTTAAAATTCAGATGCATATGCGACCAAAATGGTCGCAATTTCGAGCCTTGTGCAATATAATGTTCTTTGTGGAAAATATTATACACTTACACGCAGAAACACAATATTTTATATTATGAGAATATGAGATGAACCTGAGTGTGAAAATACTGAAAGCCCCTAACAAAAATAAATTAGTAATACAAATTATGCATATTAGGTGCATGTCCACTGTGAGAGACATAATCTAAATTAAACAAAATCCAGAAATCACAATGTATGCCAGAAATCACAATGTATGAAATTAGTCAGGTTTACTGGGCTGCTCACTGAGAAACACAGGTCCCTCCAAAGATTCTCTATTGGGTTAAGGTCTGGGGACTGGCTAGGCCATGCCAGAACCTTGATATGCTTCTTACAGAGCCACTCCTTGGTTATCCTGGCTGTGTGCTTCGGGTCATTGTCATGTTGGAAGACGTAGCCTCGAACCATCTTCAATCCTCTAACTGAGGGAAGGAGGTTGTTCCCCAAAATCTCGCAATGCATGGCCCTGGTCATCCTCTCCTTAACACAGTGCAGTCCCCCTGTCCCATGTGCAGAAAAATACCCCTGAAGCATGATGCTACCACCCCTATGCTTCACAGTAGGGATGGTGTTCTCGGGATGGTACTCATCATTCTTCCTCCAAATACGGTTAGTGAAATTATGACTAAAAAGTTCTATTTTGGTCTCATCTGACCACATGACTTTCTCCCATGACTCCTCTGGATCATCCAAATGTTCATTGGCAAACTTAAGACAGGCCTTGACATGTGCTGGTTTAAGCAGGGGAACCTTCCGTGCCATGCTTGATTTCAAACCATGACGTCTTAGTGTATTACCAACAGTAACCTTGGAAACGGTGGTCCCAGCTCTTTTCAGGTCATTGACCAGCTACTCCATTTAGTTCTGGGCTGATTTCTCACCTTTCTTAGGATAATTGAGACCCCACGAGGTGAGATCTTGCATGGAGCCCAGTCTGAGGGAGATTGACAGTCATGTTTAGCTTCTTTCATTTTCAAATGATTTTCTTCTCACCAAGCTGCTTGGCAATTTCCCGTAGCCCTGTGGAGGTGTACAATTTTGTCTCTTGTGTCTTTGGACAGCTCTTTGGTCTTGGCCATGTTAATAGTTGGATTATTACTGATTGTATGGGGTGGACAGGTGTCTTTATTCAGCTAATGATGACCTTAAACAGGTGCATGTAATTTAGGATAATAAATAAAGTGGCATTTTAAAGGCAGACTAACAGGTCTTTGAGGGTCAGAATTCTAGCTGATAGACAGGTGTCTGAAATATTATTTGCAGCTGTATCACATCAAATATTGTGTTATTATCACATCACAATATATATAGAAATCATATATAGTGATTTTTTTTATTTTTTTTATTATTATTATTTTTTAGATTATGCCATTCACAGTTATGGAAGCTTGTTTCCGCCACTGAAATCTAAAAATAAAATAAATAATTGTGACTTTTTATCTCACAATTCTGACTTTATTTCAGAATTCGCAGATGATAAAGTCAGAATTGATGATATAAAGTCCAACTGTCTAGAAAAAAAAGACAGAAGTGCGACTTTTTATCTCACAATTCTGTCTTTTTCTCACAAATGTGAGTTTACATTTCGCAGTTCTGACTTTATAACACATAATTGCGAGTTTAAATGTTGAAATTCTGACATCTTTTCTCAGAAACTGTGAGATATAAACTCGCAATCTGCGACTTATCATGCCAATTCTAAGGATGAAAAAGACTAACTTCTTCCCCTCAGAATAGTTCCACGCCAAGTTCACACTACAGGATTTCAAGCCCCGCTCCTTATGCCGAATTCAAGAGTCGCGAGCTCGCCGACGGCGCCAGGGTGTAATCGCATGCGTAATCGCGGTCGATTCACGCGGACGAACGCTCGCTAATCTGTCA
This sequence comes from Hybognathus amarus, assembly GCA_030378365.1. Taxonomy (NCBI): domain Eukaryota; kingdom Metazoa; phylum Chordata; class Actinopteri; order Cypriniformes; family Leuciscidae; genus Hybognathus; species Hybognathus amarus. Next base: position 9,385 of record JAQIUQ010001975.1, on the reverse strand, counting down.
GAGATGGAAGAGCCGACAACGCAGGCAGAACCGCTCGCAGACTGCGTCGCCGAGCCCAGAGTATCTGAGCCTGGGCCAGATATTGCCAGAGCCGTCGCGCGGACTCAACCTCAGTGATGTCACTGAGCACAGCCAATCATGCAGCAACGCATGGATCGAGGACACCAGGTAAAATCTTAGTTCCCTATCCATTCTTTTGCACTTTTTCTCCTTGGCAAAGATCGTCACGCAAACAGTGTGCAGCACTAGTTTCTGTCTGACGTCCATTATCTCACGTGTTGTATGTTTTCTTCTTCACTGCGCATTGGGCCCACGGGCTGTTTTCGCGTCATTCATGTGGTTTGTTTTACTGCGTGTTTCATGACAAATGTGTTTGTAAGACAAAAGAGATAGACCGTTGGTGGTGAGTTGTTGTCAACTCGTTATTTATCCCATGATTCCAGGATTTAGATGTACCAGCAAACTGAACAGCTTGCTCCTGATCCGATCGTGGGCACTTCATGCAGCGTGTCTCAGCCCAGCCTGGGAGCAGACCACTCTGGTTGTGCATGGAGTCATGTGGTGTTGTGTGGTGTGAACAGGTGAGACTTGAACACTCTGATTCATCAGACCAAGTCATGTAGTGTGAAACGCATAGTTCAGACCAACGTTTTAAATCATGTAAATGTGCTTGGCATTACCTCATATTTCTACTCCATCATGCATTTCCCACTTCATAACATTACCTACTTTATTCTTGACTTTGTAATTCCATATTCTGAATTCTACCAGACCCTGCAATTCTGATGACACCGCAATTTGCCACTAACACCGTATCCCACCTATTCACTTCTGAATTTTATATCTTGATTTTCTCCATACTTTACACGCAAATTCCTAATTTAATATCTTTATTCCTACTTTAATATCTCTGATTTCTCACTTTCATCTGATTCTGAGAAAATAATTTCAGAATTGCGAGAAGTAAGTTTAGAAGCTACTTTGGCCACAATCTTTTAGTTCTTCATAATTTCAAGTGGGAGACTGCAAAAATAGCAAGGTGTTCAATAATACTTATCTCCACACTATAGGGCAATGCATTGACGTCACTTCGCCAATAATCTCACAGCCTACTGAGTTCAAATATCTGCTGCTTGATTATTTAATAGGGAAGGAGCTGCGAATGTGATTTAAATTAAATGTCATTTTATGTCACAGTGTTCCTTACAACTTACCAAAGATCCAGTGATCCACCTATAATTATCACACCAGCCAGTAATCTAAGACTACATCCATGTTTGCTTATTTCCAACACCAGGGAATAAAGCAGCATAATACGGTAAAACATAAGCAAATTTGCCTGTGAACGCTTTATATAAATACAGTATAGGAGTGCTGAAATCCGGGGTTATCATGATATCAGTGCTTTAATATATAGCTGATATATATCATTATCGTCCAGCCATAAACTTTATTTTATTATTATTTTTTGGGCCAGTGTTAATTAAAAAACACATTAATAAAATGCAAATATGGAATGATAATATTTAATTGATGAGCTACATATATATACATATATATATACATATATATATAAATATACAAATATATGGAATGGTTTTACAGTTAAATTCAGCTGCATTCACAAAATGCTAGAAGAACTGCAAATCCACCTTTCTGTGACTGCAGCCCAGTCTGTTTTTGTGAATTGCAGTGATCCATTCTGCTTCTTTTTCTATAATTGTAAATATTCTTATTTTTTTGTCACTCAGTTGCACTTTATCAAGTGCCTCTTTCACTTTACATGTACTGTGTTTGTTTTCACCTGATTTCACGCTAAACATATACAGCCGTGAGTCTTCGGTCACCACTGTGAGTAACCCAGCACTCTGGCTAATTGGTGCATTGCCACGGGCATACCCCATATATATATATATATATATATATACAGACATGATTTGGCCACTTCACTCAGGTACACCTGTCCCAGCTTGCTCGCCAACACTTAACTCCCAAGCAGCCAGCTTCACATGGCGGCAACTCTAGTGCATTTAGGCATGTAGACATGGTCAAGACAATCTCCTGCAGTTCAAACCGAGCATCAGTATGGGGAAGAAAGGTGATTTGAGTGACTTTGAACGTGGCATGATTGTTGGTGCCAGAAGGGCTGGTCTGAGTATTTCAGAAACTGCTAATCTACTGGGATTTTCACACGACAACCATCTCTTAGGGTTTACAGAGAATGGTCCGAAAAAGAAAAAACATCCAGTGAGCGGCAGTTCTGTGGGCGGAAATGCCTTGTTGATGCCAGAGGTCAGAGGAGAATGGCCAGACTGGTTCGAGCTGATAGAAGGGCAACAGTGACTCAAATAACTACCCGTTACAACCAAGGTGGGCAGAAGAGCATCTCTGAACGCACAGTACGTCGAACTTTGAGGCAGATGGGCTACAGCAGCAGAAGACCACACCGGGTGCCACTCCTTTCAGCTAAGAACAGGAAACTGAGGCTACAATTTGCACAAGCTCATCGAAATTGGACAATAGAAGATTGGAAAAACGTTGCCTGGTCTGATGAGCTCTCGATTTCTGCTGCGACATTCGGATGGTAGGGTCAGAATTTGGCGTCTACAACATGAAAGCATGGATCCATCCTGCCTTGTATCAACGGTTCAGGCTGGTGGTGGTGGTGTCATGGTGTGGGGAGTATTCTTGGCACTCTTTGGGCCCCTTGGTACCAATTGAGCATCGTTGCAACGCCACAGCCTACCTGAGTATTGTTGCTGACCATGTCCATCCCTTTATGACCACAATGTACCCAACTTCTGATGGCTACTTTCAGCAGGATAATGCGCCATGTCATAAAGCTGGAATCATCTCAGACTGGTTTCTTGAACATGACAATGAGTTCGCTGTACTCAAATGGCCTCCACAGTCACCAGATCTCAATCCAATAGAGCATCTTTGGGATGTGGTGGAACGGGAGATTCGCATCATGGATGTGCAGCCGACAAATCTGCGGCAACTGTGTGATGCCATCATGTCAATATGGACCAAACTCCCTGAGGAATGCTTCCAGCACCTTGTTGAATCTATGCCACGAGAATTGAGGCAGTTCTGAAGGCAAAAGGGGTCCAACCCGTTACTAGCATGGGTACCTAAGAAAGTGGCTCTGGTGAGTGAAATACACAATAGATATATCAGGGCTGTGCAAAGTGCATTGACTCTGTCAAATAAAAAGTTTGTGTTTACATATGTGTGTGCCTAGGTATAATTATCTTAGATATAGAGTACATATGCATGCATGTGTGTGTGTGTGTATATATATATATATATATATATATATATATATATATATACTGTATATATATATATATTTTTTTTTTTTTTTTTTTTTTCATATTATTTGCATGCAAAATACTGTGTATGCAACATGGGTGACATCATCCTATTATATATAAATATTCTATATATGAATAACATTTTCTTACATGCATGTGTGTATTTAACATACGTTTATGGTGGATAAAATTAGTAAGTTCTTCAATATAGAAGACTGTATGACCCTAAGTACCTTGCAGTTTTTCGGCAGCACTTCATCGAGTAAGCACTCAACATTTCTCCTTCAGTCCAGATCTAAAAAACTGCAGTAAAATAACTAAACCTGAGAGGGGTTATAGCACTTATGTATATTTTCTACTGTCAGTATTGAACTCGGCTACTTATTGTTCTCATTTGTAAGCTTGCTTCTGCACAAAGCATGTAAACTAATAGCATATAGGTGGCTTAAAGAGTAGAAATGCTGCTTTGCATGACACTAATGAGTCCTACAAGGTTAGTAAAATATTACACTTTGCTCACTTGGTACATTTTCATTACAGTGGGCCAGAAATATGAGTGTGTCATGGAAGTCACATCTAAAGGACTTGCAACCTTTCTATATTTCTAAGTGCACAGCAGACAGCACTTGGCTGATTGGGTGTAGTGTGAACATTCAGAACAATATCAAGCAATTGCTTTGTCTCAGCACTGCACACTTGGTTGCTCCATCAAAGCCACCCATTGAGCAAGATTAGTCATTAAATTCATTACCATGGCTGCATAACATCATTTCATGCGTTTAGAAGTACTCTATTTAACCTTCACCCATTTACTTGGCCTATCTGAACACGTTTCTCACACACAATATGCACGGCACTTTAAAGTTGCAAGACATTTCTGCTGTAATGGTCAGTGATACAATTCCAAAGATAAACCAAAAAAACTTAGGATCTAAAATATATTGCAAAATACAATAATGTCACTTTTCCTGCTTTAGCATTTTGTTCACTATAAGAACCGTTGTACTGACAGTGTCAAATGTCAAACAACCACTAGAAGGATAGTAGAGTATTAGTAGACTGTTAAGGTGAGGAGGGCAGACAAAGTGGGGGGACATGCACTTGCAAAGTTACTTGTAGTCAGCGGATGTTGTTGTGGATCATCAAAGAAGTGTTAAGATACATTAACCAGACAGTCAGTACACTCTACTCAGAGTTAGTTGACATGTAAGTGTAGGTGCAAATTTGTTACTTTATAGTCACATAATGTCAAAAGGGACCTTGTATCTCAATTCAAGATGTTTTAATACAGTTTAAATATGTTGATGTGACAATAAACTCCCTTTAAACTCTGCTGATATGCTCATTTCCCTGTAGTCTGTTGTTGTTGCACTTTACCTTACATTTCCTCCCCACTGTGCAAGACTTGCTTCACTTGTCTGATTTCTGCAGGAAAACTGTTGCTCTTATAGGGAACACCCCCATGTGTACAAAGAGCTTTCAAATGACAACTTCCTTTACCTGCAGCATGGCTGGTGCTGAAGCTTTTGCTGGATAAAAAAGGCTTATTCTCTGTACAGGGCTGTTAAACAAGTGCTGGAGAAGTGTTTAACTCATCATCTGTGACCAGCCTAATCTGCTTCTGTTGGACAAGACCCAATTTTCAAAGGAACATATGTAGATTTCACATCAATTCTGTCACTATTTTTTTACATTTAATAGGAGATTTTACTTGTGCAGACCCAACTTTAAAGGATTTTCTGCGCATGTCTATATTGAGGATAAGAGTTGTGATGAAATATTTAAAGCTTGTTGCTCAGCCTTTTCTTAGAGTTTTATTTAAAACTCAACACTTCAATCTGGTGCTCAGGCAGAAACTAAAGAGAAAGAAGACACCATAAACTTTTCAGGGGGTCTGTTGGTGTGTTTCAGGTGACATTGTGCAAGGTGATTCCATAAACATGTTCAGGTTATATTTCAACACAAAATCAGAGTAAGTGAAATTACTCATTTTGAAAAAGAAAGTAGCACCATAAATTTCATGACATTTGAAGCACATTTCTCCTGTATATATAACATCATTATTGATTATCTCATTACTTTACCATGTTTTGCATTTTTTGCTTAATTAGACATTTATCAATGCAAATATCTATTAATACCATGTTTATTCAGTAGATTTCTTTGCTAATTTGTAATATTAATTATGATTATCCCCATTTAGATGAATGTTTATGTTTTTTTTTTTGCTAATGATAATATTATCAATGATTATTCTCATTAATAATCATTTTATGTTTGCCTTTTTCTTGCTAATTTATAATATATTATCAAATTATTATCTTTATTACAATGGCAGTAATTACAATGCCGTAATATTTTTTTAGTGTCATTGTCACAGCAATACGTTATATATTTAAGTATTAGAAATATTAAATAATTACATGTATATCGATACGATAGGGCTCAGTTGAGGTTAGGCCGCATGCAATTACTGTATATGCATACTCATTGCATAAAATTGTCATGGATATGTGATATATTTACTGTTATTGCTATGGTAGGTATGTGACACATATGAAACAGGACATTTAAAAGTTATCATCATTTTCATTGTATTCATTACAAAATAAAAAAATACTGTGCTGTAAATAAGGATGATCTTTTTCTTTTTAACTTGCTATAGAATTTGTTTGCAAAATGTGTTAATTCAATAAATGTTATCACAAGTTCCTGTCGGTTTCTCTTATATAATCAGTTTTCTTTGGCACCATTGGATAAGAACCTATCAGTTGGTTACATTTTAACTGTGTCAGCAACATGAATCAGGCAACTATAAAATTGGAAAACCAACCGGTGTACTTAGGCAGGACACCTTCAATCGATGTCATTCAGAGGGATTCATGTCCAATGATTATGATTCATTGAGTCACTTTCCTTCCATTTGAAAGACATTTTGTTAGCGGTGGTGTACACAGTCACGCTGGTTTCCTTTGGAAATCTCAACCCAAACACTGCGATGCAGGACGTCTTGGAAGGTTCAATGCCAACTTGTCGGCTGAAACTGAAATAAGCTCATTTGTGTCATTTTCTCCTGCGCAGTGGGAAACTTGAGCGTATTGGCTGTTACTGGCCTGCCAGCCTGCAGGCCATTAGCTTGTCAACACACTTCTGCCATTTTTTCCACGTTACAGGAAAAGAAAATAAACAACCATAAACCAGGTAATAACCAGCAGATGTTTGGATTTCACAATACTGGATGTTGTTCGTGCTGTGATGGTGTGTGTTCCTTGTACTTCAGCCCATTAATGATATCCATGTTTCATTGAGGATTGAGTGCATTGGTCCAGTGCAGGGCTTGTCTCTGGGGGATGTTCAGATCAACCATTATCTCTGTTATTGCTTCAATAAGTAACAGTGGCTTCATTATTTAAAGCAATTATTTTGCATGTTCCTACTGATAATGACTTTTTTGTTTTTTTTTTTATGTTGAAGGACGGAAATTAGAAAGGGCTAGTTCACTTTAAAGATATTTTGAATATGTTTTAGCTACCTCAAGGCATCCAGATGTAGGGTGTTTTGTTTTCGTATATAGTTTCAATTTTGATATTTCAGGCTTATATTCTTTTGTCTTACCTCTGTGTGTCATATAACCTGAAGCTAGCATCATACAAGTTAGCTGGATGAATGTCGACTTAATATAGGCTTTACTTCAAATGTTCTTCTAATAGTTTCCACTTGTATATTTTCCTAGGTTAAACCGTTTTAGAGTCCTGTCAGTCATATAATGCAGGTCTATGGTCACCACCTCAAAGTACATGTATAAGAAGTTGAGTTTAATATGTATTTAATGACTTGCAAATGTTAGTAGTATCCAGTGGCGCTAAAACATGAAACGAGCAGTTTCAATGTGCCCGCGCCTCAGATCATTCTGCGGACGTGGCTGTGGTAACAAAGAGGTAAAACGACAGGAGCACTGTTCCGTTTCTCCACACAAACCGCTCGTTTCCGCACCCCTTAAGGCAAAATCAATGTGTACTACATTTATGAGCTATTGAACCAGGAGGATTTAAGTTCTGGACTTCTCTGCTGTACTGCTCTCCGAGGTGGTGACCATAGACCTCCACTGATATATGCAGCTCACAGACAAGGTTCCACCTAAAAAATCAAAATCAAGCTACTGAGGAAAAACAAAAAGCTAATTTCAAAGTGACTATCCCTTTAAAGGTCAAAACATTTCCCTTAAATCTACTGGTGTGCTTTCCTATCAGTGGTGTAGGCTCAGTGTTTAGCACACAGAGGCTTTTTGTTGCCTCTTTCAGTGGATATTGAAAAAGGTGTCCGCGTTTAATACATGTTTTGTGAGGAATACATCTTCTCTTGCCTTCATAAACTAAGGTTTATTACTTTTGCTTTCTTACCTGGAGTGACTAGTGTGTAACAGTACTTCTGATTCATTCTAGTCTCTACTGATTTTAGTCATTAATCTTCAGATACTTTTGATGTCACATTAAATATTGTATATACTAGTGAACCTTGCTGAATTGGGTCATTTAACATGTATTCATTTGAAAGCATTTATTGTGACATTTATTTTGTAATAATTTTCACATTTTCTTTAGTTTATTTATTACTTAAATTTGTTCAGGAAGGTACTCTCCATTCATTATGCATTAGTAATGCAAATGCTCTACTTTATTGTAATATAATTTTTAGCATCTGATTAGATAAGTGTACATAGTACAGCACAAATGCTATTTGCAATAGAATCCCTGATACACAAAAGAAATATATTGAAATATATTTATAGTCAAAAAATGTATGTGGCATATATTTCCAATATATTAGATATTTTGGATTTGGTTGTTTATGATATTAGCATTTTCTAAATATTTTCTTAAATTTTAACAAAAATATAATTGTATATATTTTAAAATGTTTAGCTTGCTAAGAAGGGTTGAAAATGATTTTGATCATAGTAATTCTCCTCTACCCTTTCCCATAATAACACACAGTTGTGTTACTATTTTTCACTACTACATTATGACATATGCATACTAATATCTGTAACTTACATTTAAACTGACTGGAATGTAAATGAGATATAGCCGCTCCTAGAACTATTAGGCCATATTAAGGTGTAGTTTTGTTTATTGCATCTTTTCCTAAGTACTTACAAGCTGTCATTTATGCATAGAAATAACAGGAGACCATGGAAGCTTGTTTCCCCCACTGAATAAAAAATAAAGAAATAATTTGTGTCTTCTCCTATTCCTTATAGTTTTACTTTTTCTTACAATTGCGAGTTTATATCGCAATTCTGAGTCCATTTCTCAGTAATTGCCAATAAAAGTCAGAATTGCGCTATAAAAAGTTGTATTGCCAACCACAAAGTCAGACTGCTAAATATATAAGCCAATAATTGTCATATAATCTCTTAATTGCTGTGTAATCAATTGCGTGATATAAGTTAATTGTCAACATATAAAGGTTAATTGCGTGATATAAAGTCAATACGCGACAACAAGTCACAATCACAAAGCTACGACCATCAGGCCAAGTCCAAGGGAAAGAAAGAGACCCCAGCTTTTTCCCTTTAGAACAGTTGGAAATCTCACAATTCTGACTTTATATCATGCATTTCCTGACTTTAACACGCAGTTTGCGAGTTTATCTAGCAACTTTACTCTCAACTCTGCAATTCTCTTACTTTAAATCATTATTCTGACTCCATAATTCTTGTTCCACTCCTATCATTATTTTAACTCCATATTTACCGTATTCCTACTCCAGATTTTAATTCTGAACTCTATAATTTGAATTGACTCACACCACTTATTCCTGACTTCATAGTTTGCAGTTTGACTTTACTCACCAATCTCACCTTCCATCTTGCAATTTCTGAGAAATAATTCAGAATTATGAAGACACTTATTGTGAGAAAAAAAGTCAGATTGCTAGAAAAAGCCCATATTACCTTCATATTTTTTCATTCTATGGCTGAAAACAAGCTTCCATAGGAGAATAGCCTCAACAGTGAAGGTACACTAAAACAGTAGATAGAACTCAGGTTAACACTTACATAGTGA
>JAQIUQ010001972.1:0-12566 GCA_030378365.1 Hybognathus amarus | reverse complement strand
TTTCTAAAGAGAACACGACAATCTATAAAAAGGCTCCATTACTTTGTATGTCACGTCATGGCCACTGGGTCAAGTGCCGTTCTTGTAAAAATAGGCTAAAAATTGCTGTCATAACTCACTTCGACTGTCCGTTCGCACACTAGAGAGTACGACCGCAATGCACTATTCCACCGCCCACTTTATCAGGTACACCTGTCCAACTGCTCGTTAACACTTAACTCCCAAGCAGCCAATCACAATGGCAGCAACTCAGTGCATTTAGGCATGTAGATGCATGAGTCAAGACGATCTCCTGCAGTTCTAAACTCGAGACATCAGTATGGGGAAGAAAGGTGATTTGAGTGACTTTGAATCGTGGCATGATTGTTGGTGCCAGAAGGGCTGGTCTGAAGTATTTCAGAAACTGCTAATCTACTGGGATTTTAACACGCAACCATCTCGAGGGTTTAGAAACAGAGAATGGTCCGAAAGAAAAAACATCCAGTGAGCGGCAGTTCTGTGGGCGGAAATGCGCTTGTTGATGCCAGAGGTCAGAGGAGAATGGCCAGACTGGTCTCGAAGCTGATAGAAGGGCAACAGTGACTCAAATAACTCACCCGTTACAACCAAGGTGGGCACAAGAGCATCTCTGAACACACAGTACGTCGAACTTTGAGGCAGATGGGCTACAGCAGCAGAAGACCACACCGGGTGCCACTCCTTTCAGCTAAGACAGGAACTGAGGCTACAATTTGCACATAGCTCATTGAAATTGGACAATAGAAGATTGGAAAAACGTTGCCTGGTCATAATGAGTCTTCATTTCTGCTGCGACATTCGGATGTAGGGTCAGAATTTGGCGTCTACAACATGAAGGCATGGATCCATCCTGCCTTGTATTAACGGTTCAGGCTGGTGGTGGTGGTGTCATGGTGTGGGGAATATTTTCTTGGCACTCTTTGGGCCCCTTGGTACCAATTCAGCATCGTCCAACGCCACAGCCTACCTGAGTATTGTTGCTGACCATGTCCATACCTTTATTACCACAATGTACCCAACTTCTGATGGCTACTTTCAGCAGGATAATGCGCCATGTCAGTAAAGATGGAATCATCTCAGACTGGTTTCTTGAACATGACAATGAGTTCGCTGTACTCAAATGGCCTCCACAGTCACCAATATCTTACTCCAGATAGAGTCATCTTTGGGATGTGGTGGAACGGGGAGATTCGGCATCATGGATGTGCAGCGACAAATCTGCTGGCAACTGTGTGATGCCATCATGTCAATATGGACCAAACTCCCTGAGGAATGCTTCCAGCACCTTGTTGAATCTATGCCACCGAAGAATCCCAGGCAGTTCTGAAGGCAAAAGGGGGTCCAACCCGTTACTAGCATGGGGTACCTAGTAAGGTGGCGGGTGAAGCTGTAGCACAGGAAGAGAAAGCTCGACACAGCCTCGCAGGCAATCTTTTACTGTCTAAAGTCAACCCATGGCATAAATAGAAGCAAAATGACAAAATAACTAATCAGAATACTTACCAAAAGTTGCTCCAGGTTCGCGCTTCGGCAGTTCTCTATGCACGATTAAAATTTGTCTTGGCACAGCTACTATAAGTCAGTCAGTTTGCTCACGTGACATCTTACGTCGTCAAGCTCAGTTTGAGCCTGCGCAGAACGCTTGGCTATCAGGAAGTGAGTGCCCATGTCTGAGCTTCAACTCTCTGCGTCGAAATCAACGTGGGTCGTGTGTCCTATTCCTTCCACTGTCTCATGCGAAATTTGGCAACAGATAGAGGACGATCTGAACAGTTACCATAGCAAATTAGGAGTTTCTAACTCAAGCGCCACCAACTGTCCAAATTTTCACTAACGTTTATGCTAATAACTTTTGAAATGTAAGGGCTAGAAACAAATAGAAAAAATGTTTCCTCTGATTCTTTGCCTCAAGACAGTTCAAATCGCATGAAAATTATTCCATAATTTTTAATTTCATTTCAAACTCTGTGGACCATTCCACAAAAATCGGAAAATTCGGAATCAGATCAGACTCTCTAGACTCATGGCTCTGACAAGTTCCCAAGTTGATTTCGTCGAACCGTTCATTCTGATGGCTTTTTCTTAATTCTATTTAGTTGTACAATTAAATACTTCTTTACAATACTCCGTATCTGTGAACAAATTACAATAATGAGATCATGGCAAACAGAAATCATAAGAAGCTGCTAAAACAAATGAATAAATCTATTATCTTGCCATGCATGAGGTAACACTTTACTTGTAAGGGGTGTGCATAAGACTAACATGACACCTTCATAATCATGACATGACACATGTCATGAATATGAAGGAGGTTTCATGCATGTTTATGACATCTGTCATTAAGCGCCATTGCTCAGTTATGACATTTTGAATGCAAATATGACATTGTTTGAGATGTCTTTGTTATGACACTTTGACATAAACCAATAATATCATAACCTGTCAGTGTCTTTGTCATGACAACTTGACATTACTAAGACAACACAACCTGTCATAAACATGACATAGCAGATTAATTATCAAACTTAAGAAACCACCTAGCTTTATTGGTTAACATTACATTAAACTGTCAGGTGGTTGGTTTTGACATTGGCTGTCATGAAGCCATTATAACTTTTTAATGACAAATTCAATTAGTACCACTGTAGTTGAGGTCACGAAAATATTCATGACACAGTTATAATGGTCTCATGTATGTTGTTACCATAATGTAATGTTAACCCATAAAGCTAAGTGCTTTCTTAAGTTTAATAATTAATCTGTGATGTCATGTTTATGACATATTGATGACTTGTAATTTCATAACAAAGACATCTAAACAATGTCATATTTGCATTAAAAATGTCATAATTCAGCGAATGACACTTAATGACAGTTGTCACAAACATGCATAAACCTCTGTTCATATTCATGACATGTGTCCTGTCATGATTATGAAGGTGTCATGTCAGTCTAATGCACACCCCTTCAAGAAGGTTGCTATATATGTATGTCATTAGATGTATAATATAATTAAATTAATCATGTACACACACACACACACACACACATATATATATATATATACTATATTAGGGCTGTGCAAAAATTGCGATTAATCGCATCCAAAATAGAAAGTCCGTGTTAACATAATGTATTTCTTGTGTAGTGCGCTGTATAAAATCACACCTCTGTATATATAAATACAAACACACTTGCATGTACAAGATTTTAAAGAAAAATGCGCTATTCATATATAAATATCACATATTTATGTACAGAGTAGTACTATTTGTATATATATATATATATATATATATATATATATAGAATTGAAGCACAAAAAATTCTTAATATATACACATGCATGCATAAGGTATTCACACAATACAAAATAATTATATACAGCACACACAAATATATTATGTAAGCATACATTTTATATTATATATTATGTAAGCAGTAAATAATATATTTATATTAAATAACTTTTATTTTGGGAAGTCGATCAATCGCAATTAACTTTTGCAGTAGCCCTACACACACACACACACACACACACACACACACACACACACACACACACACACACACACACACACACACACACACACACACACACACACACACACACGCACACGCACACACGGCATTTATATATATATACAAAATACTCATATACAGCACACACAAATATATATTAAGCACAGACTTCTCACTTTGCATGGCCGATTAAATTCGCGATTAACTTTTGCAAAGCCCCTGTGCTTACATAATATATTTGTGTGTGCTGTATATAATTATTTTGTATATATAAATACCTATGCATATATATATATATATATACACAGCTATGAAAAAATGATAGACCACTGCCTAATTTAGCAGTTGCTCTGGATTTATTATTATAAATAATTTATAAATATCCAGAGCAACTGCTGATTTGGCAGTGGTCTCTTAATTTTTTCCATAGCTGTATATATATTGCTTTTTCTGGGTATATATGCGAGATGACAACTATCCCTCTGAAGTTTCAGTCCTGAAGGTTTATATGCCTGACAGCTGGCAGTGAAGGACAATCAATGCTAGCCCACAGTCATGTTGTTTTTGTAATATCCCATCCTCTGAGCCTGGTGACAGCACTGTTGAGCGGGTCTAGAGAATGTGAACATGTGTGTCCACATGAACATGTCACACTGACAACTTGTTTCTACATGACTTCCTCCATCGCTGTGAGTTTCAGGTGTTGTTGTTGCTAAAGGTCACAATGCAATGAAGCCGCACACTGTTAAGGGTTCTTGCAGGTCGCAGTGAACAAAAAACTATTTTTTGACAATGTCTCATTCATATGTCAGATGTGATATGCATCTGTTATGTGTCTATTTGGCTTGCCATATTAGCATGTTTGTTTATAAATTGCAGTAAAAGTATAAATCTGTCAGTTAGCAGTATCTGAGGGCTATTTGTTTTCACTAATGGATCTTACCATTACCATTTACCATTTAGGATCTAGGATTCTGTACCAAAATATATTTTTTAACAAATCACTTAAAATAATGTTTGCTTAACCACCAGAAGTGTGTTTTTCCACCTCAGATAAGGATACTACTAAATAATAAATGAGCTGTTTTATTATATTAAGCCATAAAGAATGTTCATTTGTTTCTGAAGATTTTCTGCATAAGCTTTTATTATTGTAAGCTGTGGTTTTAAAAGTACATTAAGCGATTTTCGAGAAACACTGTTGTATTTTAAATCAATCCACACACATCTCTCCCGTCATTGCTCCGCCCCCAAACTGCACCAACACACAATGCAAGAGTGGCATGTCTCTTTATCATAGCTGAAGCGAGGCAAAACAATGTTTAAATGAAGTGAAGAAACGCTTACTGCACCTTTAAGCCTTCTGTTCTCAAACCTGAACGACATTTTAAGTGTTTTTATTAGCCTCCACCATTATCATAGATATGTAAATGCTTGTTTTGGACCACAAATTCTCCAGGTATCCAGTGATTCTGTCCATTGTAGAATCACTGCAGTGTCCCTCAGCAAAAGAAGATGGCTCAGTATCTGTACGGAAGTGTTTGGTGCATAAACTGGACATATCCTCCATCCCCACAGACCCACCTGGAGTCCTGCCTTCACCTGAAGACCTAAAAGGAAAATTCTCATCAAGGTAACTGTCGAAAACATTTTTTTACACGTTCAAAAGCTGCAAATTTATAGTCACTTTCAGATGATGACTGCTCTCATGATGTAAAACTAATTATTTGTATAAACATTTACAGCATAACAACTAAACAAGCTACTAGAATAGAATATGTAAACATATGCTTTCAACTTATTTTTATGAAAATTAAAAAAAAAAATGCTATTTTATTGTTTTTGCGCTTAATATGTTCATTATTTTCTCTGAAAATTGTATCATGTGTAACATTTTACCAAAGAATAAGAGAAATTTCTGCTGTTGTTGGTCGTTTTCTAGCAAAACCATTGAGTCTTATTGATATGAAATCTATTTGTAAGTCCAGCCCTCTCCTGTGCTTTTAATAAAGTGTGAGGTTTGGAAATTGGGCCGTAGATGGAGCAGCTCGGTAGCGAGTCTGGCACTATAATTGGAAAGCAGACTGACGTTCCCACTAGAAAGTGAATACTGAACTGTAAACTGGGCCAGCCGGTTGTATTGACAAATTTCTCGGCACAGGCTGTGAATCATGGAGCACGTGGCTTCTGGGAGCCCAGAAAACAGACTGTGTGTTATAATGCACTCTCATCGCATTGAATTTGACTGGAATTTTGCTTTCGTTACCATTGAACAAGGCTATAATAAATACTTGGTTACACTGTACAATAAGTTTCATTAGTTAACATTAGTTATTGTATTAACTAACATTTAGTCTGAGAGTTTTCTGTTCCTCCATTGAAAATGTATGTATCGGTATACTGTCCTTTTCCAGAAATGAAATAAAGACATCATCAAATCATTTGACATCATCAAACCATGTGACATTAGTGGGTTAGTTATAAATTCTTGAAGCATCAAAAATACATTTTGGTCCAAAAATAACAAAAACTGCTACTTTATTCAGCGTCTGTTTTTTCTTCGGTTCTGTGCGATCCATTGCTCAGTGACGTAAGACTGCTGCTGACATGTATCTGGTGACAATACAATGCTGAATAAAGTCGTAGTTCTTGTTATTTTTGGACCAAAAGATATTTTCAATGCTTTAAAACATTCTAACTAACCCACTGATGTCACATGATGACTTTGATGATGTCTTTATTTGGTAACACTTTACGGTCAAGGGTACATGAATTCATGTATAAATTCATGCATGAACTATGCATTAATTAATGCATTAATATCTCATGAATCATCAGGAACCAACATAAGTTCAACATTTTTCATTCATGACTTCATGAAGGAACAACATCTTAATTAAAACATTAACTAATATGAGTACATCATGATGAATTATGATTTATTATCGCATGATCATGATGTTTTCTTTGTTCAAAGTTATGCCACCTTTAAGAGCACATTGTTTATCAAGTGTTCAAATGACCTAGTCACCACTTTAGTTGTATGGGCCACACACACTGATGACATCATTAATAGATTAATGGTTTGTTAATGATGACTACTGTATTGAACAGTACCCCAAAATAGACCAAATCACATCTCATAGCACACAAATTATTTTAATCAAATACAGTAGTCATCATTAACTAAGCATTATCTATCAATGACTTCATCATGTGTGTGGCCCCTTAACTAAAGTGGTGACTAGGTCCTTTGAAACACTGATGAACAATGTGCTCTTAAAGGTGGCATAACTTTGAACAAAGAAAACATCATGATCATGCGTAAAAAAAATCATAATTCATGATGATGTACTCATATTAGTTAATGTTTTAATTAAGGTGTTGTTCATCCATGAAGTCATGAATGAAAAACGTTGAACTTGTGTGGGTTCCTGATGATTCATGAGATATTAATGCATGAATTAATGCATATTTCATGCATGAATTTATACATGAATTCATGATAATTCATGTACCCTTACCGTAAAGTGTTACCCTTTATTTCCTTTCTGGACAAGGACAGTATACTGTACATACATTTTCAATGAAAGAGATGGAAAACTCTCAGACTAAATCTAAAATATCTTACACTGACATGGGTCATCAATGACATAAATTTTTGGGTGAACTAACCCTTTACATTTTTTCAACTCTACCCAAAATTTTAAATTCTTTCTCCACCCTCATTTCATTTCAAACTCGTATTAATTTCTCTCTCTGAGGAACACAAAAGAATATGTTTTGAAAAATGTTGGTAACCGTTCCCATTGACTTCCTTTTGTATGGACAAAACAATTCAATGAAAGTCAACGGGAACCAAAACTCTTTGGTTTTCAACATTCTTCAAATATCTTCTTTTGTGTTCCGAAGAAGGAAGAAATTAATATAGGTTCGGAATAACATAAGGGTGAATAAATAATGAAGGAATTTTTATTTTTTGGGTAGAATATCCCTTTAAGTTTAATTGCTGAATTTAGTTTCATTGTACATAAAAAGAAAGTATCACAGTAGATATCACATTCCCTTTAAGAGCATGATGAACGAGATGTGCTTGTTCCATGGCGCAGTACTCATTTTAACGCGCATTTACAAGGCACGCTTCAGCATCGGTTCACAGCCGAGTAGAACGATGTTCTCGTCAGGGCCGTGAAAGAAAGAGAAGGGACACTGGGGATGGGACAAACCCACCCAAATTAGCTTCGGGTTAAACATGCATATAATAATTTGGGTAAATGTGTAAACTTTATGCCTGTTTTTCCCATCATCATGGACACAACAATGATTTCCCTCATGTTTATATATTTTTCCATATAATAATGTATCATTTGCAAAAAGTAAAATGCATCTGTGTTGATGAGAGAATCATCTACAGTGTATCCGTTTGTTCACACTCTGTACTTATGGCCAAGCATGTGCACTTAATATAGCATCTGAATATACGCGCAACGCGCCACCTGACTTTAGACCAGTTTTTTTCTGGTCATTGGCGCAATTGTTTTCTGGAACTGCAAAATAGCACCAGGGATTGTTTGCGCCGTACACACGCCTCCTTTTTGCGCCAACCCGCCCAGGAAGCGCAAGTTCATTTGTTAGTTTACCGACGTGCGTCTGTGGAGAAAAAAAGCCCGCTGCGCGCGAGTGCAAAATAGGAATGATAAATGCGTCAGTGTATAAAGTCATTTGCGCCGGGTACAAGATAGAGCCCATTATCTTTTGACGTACTGTTTTTCACCTACTATATAGTAGGGCAGTTTGCGGGTAATGCAGACGAGAGAACGAGAAAAGAATAAGTCACGTTAATAACTATTATAGCTCCCCTTGTGGTAAAATTGATCATAAAACATGTACTTGGGATGGGTTTTAAATTGCATCATGAATCAAGGCCCTGTTTTGGTGTTAAATAACTACTGTCAAGATTTACTAAAGAAACGCAGTAAAAAAATTGCTCTGAAAAGTCATGGACACAGTTATTTTTGCGGCTGACCTTATTGCATATGCATTTGTAGGAGTTACCCATTCAGACGCAAAATTTATTGGAGGAGATTTTTTAAATGTACTGTATCATGCAAGGTGATATACTAAGGTTTGCGCTAGTTAATTCACTGGTTTTCGCGCCATTATTTACCGCCCGAAGCGTATCTTAAACCGAGACGCTAATTTGCGCTGTTCTTGTGTCTGGTCATTACAGAAATGATCCAGCTGCGTGTGTGTTCTTTAATTTGTAGTCAGTAGATCGCGTGCAGAACTTTCCATTCCCATCTGCGTTTTTTTTTTTTTTTTTTGGGTATTGCGCTTTCACTAATTTCCCTGTTTTGTATATCTGGCCCCAACTCCTTTTACTGCCAATGTGTCCTTGCATAATTCTGGTTCTACTTGCACCACTCGGGTGTGTTTTCCGAAGCATTCGTCAGCCAACTATGGTTCGAAGTTGGTCGCAATTTCCATTGAACTCTATTGGTAATGACGGAACTTGCGACCATAGTTGGCTAACGATGCTTTCGGAAACGCTCGAAACCAGCAGTTCTGGCATGGAAGGCTAGTGTGCTAACAAGGACGCTAAAGACCAGAGCGCCTAGAGTCAGACGCTGAATTCGCACAGCTCTTACTATCTAGCCTCTGTTACACTCGCCCCCTAAATCTCAACTCCCATCCGGGTCACGACACCAATGTAACCCCTTCATTTCTACCCGCAACGCTCCATGCAGGATGGGAGGCAAGCACGCTAACAAAGGCGCAAAAAACTTTTGCTGATAATTTAATCACCACATGTCATCCAAGATGTCCATGTCTTTCTTTCTTCAGTCGAAAAGAAATTAAGGTTTTTGATGAAAACATTCCAGGATTTTCTCCATATAATGCACTTTACTGGTAACTCAAACGGTTCAAGGTCCAATAGACACTTTCAGTGCAAACTGTTCAAAGGGCTTTGAATGATTCCAGACGATGAATATGGGTCTTATCAAGTGAAACGATCGCTCATTTAAAAAATATATAACAAAGTTTAAGTTTTATAAGCTCAAAATGCTCGCCTTGCTCGGGTCTGCGATGCATGTTTGTGACTCTCCTGTTCAAACTCGTTCATCAAAATGAACAAATCTTTTTCCGAGTCTATTCATTCCGTTTCCGTTCCTTGAATGAACCAAATGACTCGGAAAAGATTAGACTGAAGAAAGAATGATATGGAAATCTTGGATAAAATGGGGTGAGTAAATTATCACCAAAATTTTTTTTTCAAAAGTGAACTACTCTTTAAGACCGCAGCCTCTAGTGTCAGTCGCTAGTGCGCCTCTTGAGGCCAGGAGAGTGAGGTTTACTTGCACATCTATTTCGAGCTTGCCTCCGTTACACTAACATTTCTTGAATAAAATTTGTATATCTGCACTTAAACAAAAAATCAGTTTGAAAATGAACAACAACGGCCAATCAGGGTAAAAAAATGTTTAACATACAGCTGTGTTGTGTGGAACATGATTTTGGGCCATGTTTTATTTCTTAAAGGCCACATATGTTGTTCTGCAACATTAATGTCAAAAAAGGATTACAAAATACTAGGTGTGTTCGACCTAGCTAATATGTGTCTAACTTAAAGCTGTGCATGTTAGTTGAAATTATGCAGACAGTGTCAGTGAAAATCTGTTTTCGTGTTATTTTATTATTATTATTTATTATCATTGCAAGTACAACAAAATTACATCAGAGCAACAATCGACAGTGGTTTTCATAAAGTGCAAAAAATATCCAATAAAAACAGTTTGTTTACAGGGCACTGCAACAGACAGCTACCAAAGGAATATCAAGTGGAATCACTTACAGAGCTGCACAGTCCAGTTAAATGTTTTCCAACTGTTGGATGATAAAGTCCACACTAGCACCACAAATAGGGTCATAGTGACACAAATAAACAAAGAAGGGGCATATAAGGTATATCACTACCAATCAATGAAAAAGTATAATTATGTGAGTCCAGTTCACAGTTATTGCAGTTGTTGGGTAATGTTAAATAATGTTAGATGTGTAAATTAGGTAACAGAAGTCCAGGATGGGGCTCATTCAGCACTTGGCCATTCTAGTATAGTGTATATCCATTATAGTCATGTTTATCTAAAATAAAACTGATGCGAAATATAGATCCCACTTTATTGGTAGGCCTAAATGCTTATGTTATTGTTGTACATACAGCCTCTGAATTAAGCAGTAGCTGCAGTACATAAAGTATTAATTAAAGGGGTCTTGAACTGGCTTTTTAAATGTTTTTGTTTTGTTGTCTGAGGTCAACTTATGACGTTCGCTTGGTTTTTACATTCAAAAACATAAAAATGAATAAGTTATGGGCTAATTTATTCCCTAGTTTTCAGCCTACTTGAAAAATGCTCGGATTTTATGGGCGTATCGCATTGAAGACTTGGAAGGAAACGCCCACTGCTGTGAATGGATAACAGTTTTGCATATTATAATGAGTTTCAACTCTGTCGTCGGTTTCGGTCGGTGCACATGGGGGAGTTTGTTTTGAAAACCACTGTTGTAAAATGGCAACCGGAATGATTCGCCCATACATGTTTGACCCAGAGTCCGATCCTGAATCGCAGGACAATGAACCAACAGCACCTCGAATACAACGGATATTTGTAGACACATACACAATTATTAGATATCTAACAATCTGTAACAATGCAATGCTAGCCGAGTAGATTATTATTTCTAAAATAAAAATATTACTCACATAAGTGTGTTGCACCACTCCTGTTGGATCCAATATAGAAGGTAACGTAGACTAATCATGTTCCGTACAACAACGATGTTCCGTACAGATTAACTTTAACCGCCGATCGCTGAATAAATACTTCTAGGTCATACACAAAATGCATATCTGTGTCGTCTTCATTTCTCCCTCTTATATTATAATGAGTTTAACTCACCCATTGGTGCACGTGGGGGAAAACGTCCAATGTTGTCAAATGGCAACCAGATTCGCCCATACATGTTCGACCCAGAGTCTGTGTGTTGCACAATTCCTGTCAGATCCAATATAGACGGCACATCACCATTATTTTCTCTTAATCGGTCTGCAAATCCAGCCTCGAACTGTGTCTTGTTCACAAAACAATCCTCGGTGAAATGAAGCGAACATACGGATAATGTTTTACACTCATCTGCTGGAACGTCATTAAAAACAAATTTTAACCAGGCATTCCTAATATTGGAATCCAGAGGAAGCTTATGCAGCGACTGTCTTCTTCCACAGCCAGGCACGGCACAACATTTTGTCAACGGAATGTTTATTGCTGGTAGCTCGCTCCGGTTTGTCATCACGAGGTATGCTTTTGTTTACCTATGCGTGAATGCGTGAATCGGTGGGCGGGGCTAAACCGGCCGTGTTGAAGTAGGCGTTGATGAGCGGGTGGGGTTTTAGCGTCATTGACGTCATACTTCCACACTTTCAAAAACGAGACGTTTGTTGAGGCTGGTGTCAATAAAAGATTTTATTGGACTAACAAGGTCGTTTTCAGTTCTGAAACTTACAGGATATTCTTTATAATATGATGACCTCTTAGATGTCAAAAGCTCAAGGAAAATTTGATTTCTCAGTTCATCACCCCTTTTGAGTTTTGTCTGCTACATGTCTTGAAACATCTGTTTATTTGAAAAATGTTGCATTTAATTCACTTTATCTGACATAAAGCAAACACAGAGCAAGCATCCCTACGAGAAGCAAGCAGAAATTGCCTGACTTATCTTCTCCTTTTTCAACTCCTCCCCTGACTGCAAGTGTTTATACCGCAATAGTGTTAAATATGAATCAGAACACATTTTACATGTTTTCTATATGTTTCATAGGGTAAGAAACTGGCTGCAAATATAGACGAGAACGCAGAGGAGGGGGATGTGTCTGATGAAGACAGTGCGGATGAGATGGAGGACGACTGCAAGCTGATGAATGGAGATGTAAGTCATTTTAGATGATTATAAGGTGAATTTTAAAT